>JAXIVJ010008349.1:12500-15000 GCA_036785665.1 Chirona hameri
CATCATCATCATCATCATCATCATCATCATCATCATCATCATCATCATCATCATCATCATCATCATCATCATCATCATCATCATTATCATCATCATGCCCGGAGGCGGTGTTGTACCGCCTCCGGGCATACCACACCGCCTCCGGGCATACAACACCGCCTCCGGGCATACTACACCGCTTCCGGGCATACCACACCGCCTCCGGGCATACAACACCGCCTCCGGGCATACTACACCGCCTCCGGGCATACCACACCGCCTCCGGGCATACAACAACGCCTCCGGGCATACTGCACCGCCTCCGGGCATCCCACACCGCCTCCGGGCATACAACACCGCCTCCGGGCATACTACACCGCCTCCGGGCATACCAGACCGCCTCAGGGCATACAACACCGCCTCCGGGCATACAACACCGCCTCCGGGCATACCACACCGCCTCCGGGCATACAACACCGCCTCCGGGCATACCACACCGTCTCACGTCATCATCAGCAACATCATCATCAACATCATCATCAACATCATCATCAACATCATCATCAACATCATCATCAACATCATCAGCAACATCATCAGCAACATCATCAACAACATCATCATCAGCAACATCATCATCAGCAACATCATCATCAGCAACATCATCATCATCATCATCATCATCATCATCATCATCATCATCATCATCATCATCATCATCATCATCATCATCATCATCATCATCATCATCATCATCATCATCATCATCATCATCATCATCAAAATCATCATCATCATCATCATCATCATCATTATCATCATCATGCCCGGAGGCGGTGTTGTACCGCCTCCGGGCATACCACACCGCCTCCGGGCATACAACACCGCCTCCGGGCATACTACACCGCCTCCGGGCATACCACACCGCCTCCGGGCATACAACACCGCCTCCGGGCATACTACACCGCCTCCGGGCATACCACACCGCCTCCGGGCATACAACACCGCCTCCGGGCATACTGCACCGCCTCCGGGCATACCACACCGCCTCCGGGCATACAACACCGCCTCCGGGCATACTACACCGCCTCCGGGCATACAACACCGCCTCCGGGCATACAACACCGCCTCCGGGCATACCACACCGCCTCCGGGCATACAACACCGCCTCCGGGCATACAACACCGCCTCCGGGCATACCACACCGCCTCCGGGCATACAACACCGCCTCCGGGCATACAACACCGCCTCCGGGCATACCACACCGTCTCACGTCATCATCAGCAACATCATCAGCAACATCATCAGCAACATCATCAGCAACATCATCAACAACATCATCATCAGCAACATCATCATCAGCAACATCATCATCAGCAACATCATCATCATCATCATCATCATCATCATCATCATCATCATCATCATCATCATCATCATCATCATCATCATCATCATCATCATCATCATCATCATCATCATCATCATCATCATCATCATCATCATCATCATCATCATCATCATCATCATCATCATCATCATCATCATCATCATTATCATCATCAACATCATCATCAACATCATCATCAACATCATCATCAACATCATCATCAACATCATCATCAACATCATCAGCAACATCATCAGCAACATCATCAGCAACATCATCATCAACATCATCAACAACATCATCATCAGCAACATCATCATCAGCAACATCATCATCAGCAACATCATCATCATCATCATCATCATCATCATCATCATCATCATCATCATCATCATCATCATCATCATCATCATCATCATCATCATCATCATCATCATCATCATCATCATCATCATCATCATCATCATCATCATCATCATCATCATCATCATCATCATCATCATCATCATCATCATCATCATCATCATCATCATCATCATCATCATCATCATCATCATCATCATCATCATCATCATCATCATCATCATCATCATCATCATCATCATCATCATCATCATTATCATCATCATGCCCGGAGGCGGTGTTGTACCGCCTCCGGGCATACCACACCGCCTCCGGGCATACAACACCGCCTCCGGGCATACTACACCGCCTCCGGGCATACCACACCGCCTCCGGGCATACAACACCGCCTCCGGGCATACTACACCGCCTCCGGGCATACCACACCGCCTCCGGGCATACAACACCGCCTCCGGGCATACTGCACCGCCTCCGGGCATACCACACCGCCTCCGGGCATACAACACCGCCTCCGGGCATACTACACCGCCTCCGGGCATACCAGACCGCCTCAGGGCATACAACACCGCCTCCGGGCATACAACACCGCCTCCGGGCATACCACACCGCCTCCGGGCATACAACACCGCCTCCGGGCATACAACACCGCCTCCGGGCATACCACACCGCCTCCGGGCATACAACACCGCCTCCGGGCATACAACACCGCCTCCGGGCATACCACACCGTCTCACGTCATCATCAGCAACATCATCAGCAACATCATCA
>JAXIVJ010008349.1:25000-27500 GCA_036785665.1 Chirona hameri
ACCGCCTCCGGGCATACCACACCGTCTCACGTCATCATCAGCAACATCATCATCAACATCATCATCAACATCATCATCAACATCATCATCAACATCATCATCAACATCATCAGCAACATCATCAGCAACATCATCAACAACATCATCATCAGCAACATCATCATCAGCAACATCATCATCAGCAACATCATCATCATCATCATCATCATCATCATCATCATCATCATCATCATCATCATCATCATCATCATCATCATCATCATCATCATCATCATCATCATCATCATCATCATCATCATCATCATCAAAATCATCATCATCATCATCATCATCATCATTATCATCATCATGCCCGGAGGCGGTGTTGTACCGCCTCCGGGCATACCACACCGCCTCCGGGCATACAACACCGCCTCCGGGCATACTACACCGCCTCCGGGCATACCACACCGCCTCCGGGCATACAACACCGCCTCCGGGCATACTACACCGCCTCCGGGCATACCACACCGCCTCCGGGCATACAACACCGCCTCCGGGCATACTGCACCGCCTCCGGGCATACCACACCGCCTCCGGGCATACAACACCGCCTCCGGGCATACTACACCGCCTCCGGGCATACAACACCGCCTCCGGGCATACAACACCGCCTCCGGGCATACCACACCGCCTCCGGGCATACAACACCGCCTCCGGGCATACAACACCGCCTCCGGGCATACCACACCGCCTCCGGGCATACAACACCGCCTCCGGGCATACAACACCGCCTCCGGGCATACCACACCGTCTCACGTCATCATCAGCAACATCATCAGCAACATCATCAGCAACATCATCAGCAACATCATCAACAACATCATCATCAGCAACATCATCATCAGCAACATCATCATCAGCAACATCATCATCATCATCATCATCATCATCATCATCATCATCATCATCATCATCATCATCATCATCATCATCATCATCATCATCATCATCATCATCATCATCATCATCATCATCATCATCATCATCATCATCATCATCATCATCATCATCATCATCATCATCATCATCATCATCATTATCATCATCAACATCATCATCAACATCATCATCAACATCATCATCAACATCATCATCAACATCATCATCAACATCATCAGCAACATCATCAGCAACATCATCAGCAACATCATCATCAACATCATCAACAACATCATCATCAGCAACATCATCATCAGCAACATCATCATCAGCAACATCATCATCATCATCATCATCATCATCATCATCATCATCATCATCATCATCATCATCATCATCATCATCATCATCATCATCATCATCATCATCATCATCATCATCATCATCATCATCATCATCATCATCATCATCATCATCATCATCATCATCATCATCATCATCATCATCATCATCATCATCATCATCATCATCATCATCATCATCATCATCATCATCATCATCATCATCATCATCATCATCATCATCATCATCATCATCATCATTATCATCATCATGCCCGGAGGCGGTGTTGTACCGCCTCCGGGCATACCACACCGCCTCCGGGCATACAACACCGCCTCCGGGCATACTACACCGCCTCCGGGCATACCACACCGCCTCCGGGCATACAACACCGCCTCCGGGCATACTACACCGCCTCCGGGCATACCACACCGCCTCCGGGCATACAACACCGCCTCCGGGCATACTGCACCGCCTCCGGGCATACCACACCGCCTCCGGGCATACAACACCGCCTCCGGGCATACTACACCGCCTCCGGGCATACCAGACCGCCTCAGGGCATACAACACCGCCTCCGGGCATACAACACCGCCTCCGGGCATACCACACCGCCTCCGGGCATACAACACCGCCTCCGGGCATACAACACCGCCTCCGGGCATACCACACCGCCTCCGGGCATACAACACCGCCTCCGGGCATACAACACCGCCTCCGGGCATACCACACCGTCTCACGTCATCATCAGCAACATCATCAGCAACATCATCAGCAACATCACCAGCAACATCATCAGCAACATCATCAGCAACATCATCAGCAACATCATCAGCAACATCATCAGCAACATCATCATCAACATCATCATCAACATCATCATCAACATCATCATCAACATCATCATCAACATCATCAGCAACATCATCAGCAACATCATCATCATCATCATCATCATCATCATCATCATCATCATCATCATCATCATCATCATCATCATCATCATCATCATCATCATCATCATCATCATCATCATCATCATCATCATCATCATCATCATCATCATCATCATCATCATCATCATCATCATCATCATCATCATCATCATCATCATTATCATCATCATGCCCGGAGGCGGTGTTGTACCGCCTCCGGGCATACCACACCGCCTCCGGGCATACAACACCGCCTCCGGGCATACTACACCGCCTCCGGGCATACCACACCGCCTCCGGGC
>JAXIVJ010008349.1:45000-47500 GCA_036785665.1 Chirona hameri
CATACAACACCGCCTCCGGGCATACAACACCGTCTCACGTCATCATCAGCAACATCATCAGCAACATCATCAGCAACATCACCAGCAACATCATCAGCAACATCATCAGCAACATCATCAGCAACATCATCAGCAACATCATCAGCAACATCATCATCAACATCATCATCAACATCATCATCAACATCATCATCAACATCATCATCAACATCATCAGCAACATCATCAGCAACATCATCAGCAACATCATCAGCAACATCATCAACAACATCATCATCAGCAACATCATCATCAGCAACATCATCATCAGCAACATCATCATCATCATCATCATCATCATCATCATCATCATCATCATCATCATCATCATCATCATCATCATCATCATCATCATCATCATCATCATCATCATCATCATCATCATCATCATCATCATCATCATCATCATCATCATCATCATCATCATCATCATCATCATCATCATCATCATCATCATCATCATCATCATCATCATCATCATTATCATCATCATGCCCGGAGGCGGTGTTGTACCGCCTCCGGGCATACCACACCGCCTCCGGGCATACAACACCGCCTCCGGGCATACTACACCGCTTCCGGGCATACCACACCGCCTCCGGGCATACAACACCGCCTCCGGGCATACTACACCGCCTCCGGGCATACCACACCGCCTCCGGGCATACAACAACGCCTCCGGGCATACTGCACCGCCTCCGGGCATCCCACACCGCCTCCGGGCATACAACACCGCCTCCGGGCATACTACACCGCCTCCGGGCATACCAGACCGCCTCAGGGCATACAACACCGCCTCCGGGCATACAACACCGCCTCCGGGCATACCACACCGCCTCCGGGCATACAACACCGCCTCCGGGCATACCACACCGTCTCACGTCATCATCAGCAACATCATCATCAACATCATCATCAACATCATCATCAACATCATCATCAACATCATCATCAACATCATCAGCAACATCATCAGCAACATCATCAACAACATCATCATCAGCAACATCATCATCAGCAACATCATCATCAGCAACATCATCATCATCATCATCATCATCATCATCATCATCATCATCATCATCATCATCATCATCATCATCATCATCATCATCATCATCATCATCATCATCATCATCATCATCATCATCATCATCATCATCATCATCATCATCATCATCATCATCATCATCATCATCATCATCATCATCATCATCATCATCATCATCATCATCATCATTATCATCATCATGCCCGGAGGCGGTGTTGTACCGCCTCCGGGCATACCACACCGCCTCCGGGCATACAACACCGCCTCCGGGCATACTACACCGCTTCCGGGCATACCACACCGCCTCCGGGCATACAACACCGCCTCCGGGCATACTACACCGCCTCCGGGCATACCACACCGCCTCCGGGCATACAACAACGCCTCCGGGCATACTGCACCGCCTCCGGGCATCCCACACCGCCTCCGGGCATACAACACCGCCTCCGGGCATACTACACCGCCTCCGGGCATACCAGACCGCCTCAGGGCATACAACACCGCCTCCGGGCATACAACACCGCCTCCGGGCATACCACACCGCCTCCGGGCATACAACACCGCCTCCGGGCATACAACACCGCCTCCGGGCATACCACACCGCCTCCGGGCATACAACACCGCCTCCGGGCATACAACACCGCCTCCGGGCATACCACACCGTCTCACGTCATCATCAGCAACATCATCATCAACATCATCAGCAACATCACCAGCAACATCATCAGCAACATCATCAGCAACATCATCAGCAACATCATCAGCAACATCATCAACAACATCATCATCAACATCATCATCAACATCATCATCAACATCATCATCAACATCATCAGCAACATCATCAGCAACATCATCAGCAACATCATCAGCAACATCATCAACAACATCATCATCAGCAACATCATCATCATCATCATCATCATCATCATCATCATCATCATCATCATCATCATCATCATCATCATCATCATCATCATCATCATCATCATCATCATCATCATCATCATCATTATCATCATCATGCCCGGAGGCGGTGTTGTACCGCCTCCGGGCATACCACACCGCCTCCGGGCATACAACACCGCCTCCGGGCATACTACACCGCTTCCGGGCATACCACACCGCCTCCGGGCATACAACACCGCCTCCGGGCATACTACACCGCCTCCGGGCATACCACACCGCCTCCGGGCATACAACAACGCCTCCGGGCATACTGCACCGCCTCCGGGCATCCCACACCGCCTCCGGGCATACAACACCGCCTCCGGGCATACTACACCGCCTCCGGGCATACCAGACCGCCTCAGGGCATACAACACCGCCTCCGGGCATACAACACCGCCTCCGGGCATACCACACCGCCTCCGGGCATACAACACCGCTTCCGGGCATACAACACCGCCT
>JAXIVJ010008349.1:52500-56040 GCA_036785665.1 Chirona hameri
CATCATCAGCAACATCATCAGCAACATCATCAGCAACATCATCAACAACATCATCATCAGCAACATCATCATCAGCAACATCATCATCAGCAACATCATCATCATCATCATCATCATCATCATCATCATCATCATCATCATCATCATCATCATCATCATCATCATCATCATCATCATCATCATCATCATCATCATCATCATCATCATCATCATCATCATCATCATCATCATCATCATCATCATCATCATCATCATCATCATCATCATTATCATCATCAACATCATCATCAACATCATCATCAACATCATCATCAACATCATCATCAACATCATCATCAACATCATCAGCAACATCATCAGCAACATCATCAGCAACATCATCATCAACATCATCAACAACATCATCATCAGCAACATCATCATCAGCAACATCATCATCAGCAACATCATCATCATCATCATCATCATCATCATCATCATCATCATCATCATCATCATCATCATCATCATCATCATCATCATCATCATCATCATCATCATCATCATCATCATCATCATCATCATCATCATCATCATCATCATCATCATCATCATCATCATCATCATCATCATCATCATCATCATCATCATCATCATCATCATCATCATCATCATCATCATCATCATCATCATCATCATCATCATCATCATCATCATCATCATCATCATCATCATCATCATCATCATCATCATCATCATCATCATCATCATCATCATCATCATCATTATCATCAACATGCCCGGAGGCGGTGTTGTACCGCCTCCGGGCATACCACACCGCCTCCGGGCATACAACACCGCCTCCGGGCATACTACACCGCCTCCGGGCATACCACACCGCCTCCGGGCATACAACACCGCCTCCGGGCATACTACACCGCCTCCGGCATACCACACCGCCTCCGGGCATACAACACCGCCTCGGGCATACTGCACCGCCTCCCGGGCATACCACACCCGCCTCCGGGCATACAACACCGCCTCCGGGCATACTACACCGCCTCCGGGCATTAACCAGACCGCCTCAGGCATACAACACCGCCTCCGGCATACAACACCGCCTCCGGGCATACCACACCGCCTCCGGGCATACAACACCGCCTCCGGGCATACAACACCGCCTCCGGGCATACCACACCGCCTCCGGGCATACAACACCGCCTCCGGGCATACAACACCGCCTCCGGGCATACCACACCGTCTCACGTCATCATCAGCAACATCATCAGCAACATCATCAGCAACATCACCAGCAACATCATCAGCAACATCATCAGCAACATCATCAGCAACATCATCAGCAACATCATCAGCAACATCATCATCAACATCATCATCAACATCATCATCAACATCATCATCAACATCATCATCAACATCATCAGCAACATCATCAGCAACATCATCAGCAACATCATCAGCAACATCATCAACAACATCATCATCAGCAACATCATCATCAGCAACATCATCATCAGCAACATCATCATCATCATCATCATCATCATCATCATCATCATCATCATCATCATCATCATCATCATCATCATCATCATCATCATCATCATCATCATCATCATCATCATCATCATCACATCATCAGCAACATCATCAGCAACATCATCAACAACATCATCATCATCATCATCATCATCATCATCATCATCATCATCATCATTATCATCATCATGCCCGGAGGCGGTGTTGTACCGCCTCCGGGCATACCACACACCGCCTCCGGGCATACAACACCGCCTCCGGGCATACAACACACCGCCTCCGGGCATACCACAACCGTCTCACGTCATCATCAGCAACATCATCAGCAACATCATCAGCAACATCACCAGCAACATCATCAGCCAACATCATCAGCAACATCATCAGCAACATCATCAGCAACATCATCAGCAACATCATCATCAACATCATCATCAACATCATCATCAACATCATCATCAACATCATCATCAACATCATCAGCAACATCATCAGCAACATCATCAACAACATCATCATCATCATCATCATCATCATCATCATCATCATCATCATCATTATCATCATCATGCCCGGAGGCGGTGTTGTACCGCCTCCGGGCATACCACACCGCCTCCGGCATACAACACCGCCTCCGGGCATACTACAACCGCCTCCGGGCATACCACACCGCCTCCGGGCATACAACACCGCCTCCGGGCATACTGCACCGCCTCCGGCATACCACACCGCCTCCGGGCATACAACACCGCCTCCGGCATACTACACCGCCTCCGGGCATACCAGACCGCCTCAGGGCATACAACACCGCCTCCGGGCATACAACACCGCCTCCGGCATACCACACCGCCTCCGGGCATACAACACCGCCTCCGGGCATACAACACCGCCTCCGGGCATACCACACCGCCTCCGGGCATACAACACCGCCTCCGGGCATACAACACCGTCTCACGTCATCATCAGCAACATCATCAGCAACATCATCAGCAACATCACCAGCAACATCATCAGCACATCATCAGCAACATCATCAGCAACATCATCAGCAACATCATCAGCAACATCATCATCAACATCATCATCAACATCATCATCAACATCATCATCAACATCATCATCAACATCATCCAGCAACATCATCAGCAACATCATCAGCAACATCATCAGCAACATCATCAACAACATCATCATCAGCAACATCATCATCAGCAACATCATCATCAGCAACATCATCATCATCTCATCATCATCATCATCATCTATCATCTCAACATCATCAATCATCATCATCATCATCATCATCATCATCATCATCATCATCATCATCATCATTCATCATCATCATCATCATCATCATCATCATCATCATCATCATCATCATCATCATCATCATCATCATCATCATCAATCATCATCATCATCATCATCATTATCATCATCATGCCCGGAGGCGGTGTTGTACCGCCTCCGGGCATACCACAACCGCCTCCGGGCATACAACACCGCCTCCGGGCATACTACACCGCTTCCGGGCATACCACACCGCCTCCGGCATACAACACCGCCTCCGGGCATACTACACCGCCTCCGGGCATACCACACCGCCTCCGGGCATACAACAACGCCTCCGGGCATACTGCACCGCCTCGGGCATCCCACACCGCCTCCGGGCATACAACACCGCTCCGGGCATACTACACCGCCTCCGGGCATACCAGACCGCCTCAGGGCATACAACACCGCCTCCGGGCATACAACACCGCCTCCGGGCATACCACACCGCCTCCGGGCATACAACCACCCGCCTCCGGGCATACCACACCGTCTCACGTCATCATCAGCAACATCATCATCAACATCATCATCAACATCATCATCAACATCATCATCAACATCATCATCAACATCATCAGCAACATCATCAGCAACATCATCAACAACATCATCATCAGCAACATCATCATCAGCAACATCATCATCAGCAACATCATCATCATC
>JAXIVJ010008351.1:0-12500 GCA_036785665.1 Chirona hameri
CTAAATAACAAGTACCTACATGAACCTACATAACATGAAACAAGTACCTACATAACATGAAAGTCCACATTAAAAATGCTGCAAAGGCTTAAATACACGCACAAAATGTGTAATATTTATTTAGTCATTTCAGCCGACCCCCGCCCCTCCCCTATCAAAAATTATCGGCGACGCCCCTGGATACAGCTGACAATTGATATAGTTTTTCTCAGTGTACGGCAATGTCGGAACAATACAACTGCAAGCTGACATTTTTCGATATCCAAAAGGTCGAAAAGCTATAAAAAAAATGAGTGCAGTGGCAAAATAAATTGGCCAAAATCCGGAAGAAATACGAAATTGGTGGTAGGTAAGGTCCGCTAAAACGGTTTGCCCCTCCCCCCCAAAAAAAAAACGGCCGGCTGGATCCGCCCTTGTCAAGGAAGGAAAGGAAACATCAGCCAATAACATGCAAACGGTAAATCGCACAGACATAAGAATGGTACCAATCGCTTCGGTGCATCATGACAGATACAGCGGTGATTAATCAAAGGGATCGGCCCAGGCGCACAACCAGAAAGCACATTTCGGGAGGGGGCACAGCTGTTGGGATCGTCATCTCCAGTCCAAAAGGGGCCTCATTTCCGATACAAATGGGTGCACGACTCGAGGAGCGACGCCTGCACTCGCAGGGGCATTTTGCCGCCCTCAGAGCGCATTATGCCGACATCAGAAGGAAGACGTCTTGCCGCCCTCGGAAGGTATTCTGCCGCCCTCAGAACGTATTATGCCGCCCTTAGAAGGCACCATGACGCCATCGGAAGACATCTTGCCGCCCCAGGAAGGCATCTTGCCGCCCTCATCATAGCGCTTTATGCCACCCTCGGAAGGCATCTTGCCGCCATCGCACCCGTTATGAAGGGGGCGCCACATTTTGGGAAGGGGCGCACATGAGCTTGGGCCCTCACTGGCATATGTGTGTGCGACCCGCACACACATATGCTGGCGGCAGTGGCGTGCGCAGACATTCACAAAGGACCAGGTCATTGCCTTGATGGGCGCCACCCGGTCGACGGGGCGCCAATAATATTGACGAAAATTTTGCAAGGGGGTGGGGGCGCCTCTCCTTCCACACCGTGCGGAAGTAGATCCCCCTCCCCTCCCCTCCCCTCCCCCTCCGTCACTAGCCGGAGGGGCGCCGTCACTGGACAGGGGCTCAGTCACGGGCCGGAGAGGGGCAGTCACTAGTCGAAAGGGCGCCGTCACAGGCCGGAGAGGTGCGGTCACTGGCGGGAGAGGCGCCGTCACTGTCCGGTGGGGCGCTGTCACTGGTCGGAGGGGCGCCGTCACTCGCCGGAGGGGCGCGGTCGCTGACCGGAGGGATGCCGTCACTGGCCAGAGAGGCGCATTCACTGACCGAAGGGGCGCCGCCACTGGCCGAAGGGGCGCCGTCACTGGTCGGAGGGGCGCCGTCACTGGCCAGGGGCGCCGTCACGGGCCGGAGAGGTCACTGGTCGAAGGGGCGCCGTCACTCGCCGGAGGGGCGCCGTCACTCGCCGGCAGTGCGCGGTCACTGGCGGGAGAGGCGCCGTCACTGTCCGGTGGGGCGCCGTTACCGGTCGGAGGGGTGCCGTCACTCACCGGAGGGACGCGGTTGCTGACCGGAGGGACGCCGTCACTGGCCAGAGGGGCGCCTTCACTGGTCGGAGGGGCGACGTCGCTGGTCGGAGGGGCGCCGTTGCTGGCCGGAGGGGCGCCGTCGCTGGCCGGAGGGGCGCCGTTACTGGCCAGGGGCGCCGTCACGGGCCGGAGAGGGGCAGTCATTAGTCGGAGGGGCGCCGTCACTGGCGGGAGAGGCACCGTCACTGTCCGGTGGGGCGCCGTCACTGTCCGGTGGGGCGTCGTCACTGGC
The DNA here is from genome assembly GCA_036785665.1 of Chirona hameri. Taxonomy (NCBI): domain Eukaryota; kingdom Metazoa; phylum Arthropoda; class Thecostraca; order Balanomorpha; family Balanidae; genus Chirona; species Chirona hameri. The sequence continues at coordinate 1,892 of JAXIVJ010008351.1, forward strand.
CGGAGGGGCGCCATCACTGATCGGAGGGTTGCCAGCTTTCCATGGGCGTCTCGGGTCCAAAGTACCAGGTCATGCCCTGAATGACCGTATACTCAGTACACCACTGGCTGGCGGGCATTTTTTAGTGTATTTTTTTCTTGGTTGTATTTTTGGGGAGTTTTTTAGGGGCGCCTTCGGCGTCCTCTGAAAACCCAGAACAGACCCACTTTTTAAGGGGGCGCCTTCGGCGCCCGCTCAAAAGTGTGTGTGTGGGGGGGGGGGGGGGGGGGTTCCGGGGCACTCGGACCCCCCCCCCCCCCCCCGGTAGCGACGTCCCTGGGGGGGGCGAAATCCGCCCCTCCGGTTTTTCGAGGATAGCGCAAAAACGGCGGCGCGCAATGCCGCTGTTTTTTGCACACTTGTTCATCAATGAACTTCCCACATTATGTCAAATTCTTGACCTCGGATCATCTCAGGTCAGGTTACCAGACCAGGTCACGCGATGACCTCAACTCCAAAACGTTTGCAGTAGTACCACAGCCACAGTTTTAGGCCGATCGGTTTAAATCTTGCAGGCTTTCATAAGGTCATAGACACCAACAATTTGTTTATCTCGAATTTCTAATATCGGTGACCTAAGGTCAGGTCAATTTCGTGACCGATTGCATTTTTCAAGGGCTTTTGATTGCTTGTTTTCCGTTTGCTACTAACTATCATAGTTTCCGAGATATTTGGGGGTGGTCGAAGCGAAGTCTTGAACACTTGAAAATCTGACCCTTGATGACCTCTGGTTACCTCAATATTGACCTGAGAGAAAAAAAAGAACGAAATACTTTCAGAAGAACTTGTCTCGAGCTATCTAATGTCGTTTTCCGCTTGTCGCTACGTTGCGTGGTTTTCGAGATCATAGTGGGGTCGAAATCCCCCCCCCCCTCCAGGGCGTGTAATTATCAGAGTCCCTCCAGGGCGCGTGATAAGAGGCGTCTCTAAAAGTCGATGCCAATGGTCCAGGGCCGGTCCTTCAATATATCACAGCTGAGATCAGAGATGTAAAAATACATATATCATATTTCCCACAAGGCAAACAAATTAGGCTAAGACGAAACGGAATTACTTTAGTAATAATACACTGACATCAATATAATAGCCGTTTTCACGAAGGATTTTGCGTTTGGGGCGTTTGGGGCGTTTGGGGCGATTGGGGCGACTGGGGCGATTGGGGCGATTGGGGCGATTGGGGCGTTTTGGGTAAATGGGTTTATAGCTCGTAAGAGCACGGCTTTTCCCGGTGATTTTTTTATATCAATCGCAACTTTATGAATTAATGCATTTTTCTGGAAATTCCATTTGAATGATAACACCATAGTTTACTTAAAATTAACAATTTCATCTTAACCCTATTTGTAACAGGCTCCTGGCTACCCCTATTTGTAACAGGGGGCGGATTCCGCCCCCCCCCCCCGGAGATCTCGAGATCTACCCATCTGATTTTCAAAAATGAGACGGTGTTTGGTTCCCCTCAACACGATCTACATTTCTAAATAATAACAAATCTAAATTTTTGATAGGGGGGCAACAGGGGGGCAAAAACTACAAATTGTAGTGGTATTTTTGATCCACTATAGCTGTCATGTTTATGAACTGATTTTAACACAACTAATAGGAATCGATAGAGATTGAATTGGAAATTGATATATGACGGTGACGTTTGAAAATTCAAAAATCATAGGCGTGTGCAGGTCACTCAATATGGGGGTGAAGTAAATTCGTAATAAAATAAATTTTTGATATTGTTTTTTATAAAGGAAATGGTATGTGATTGTGATATTAGACAAAACAGTTATAAATAATATTTTTTTGCCATAGGCGGTACCAGGTTAGTGAAAAAGGGAGGTAAAATTGGAAAACAATATTAACCGCAGACAAGTTGCTACCCAGCACTATAAATGTGTTACTGATCGTAGATAGTTCCTTTTTGCATGTTGTACTTCATCATAGGCGTATCCAGGATACAAACTGGGGCGGCGCAAGACCTTTTGATAAGTATATTATCCGCTATTATGATACTAACTAGTCATCAGTGACTATTTCACTTACAACTTCAATTAACATTGCTTACCCCCCTTTTCACCCTACCTGGACTCGCCTATTATCTTATAATCGTTCTTAGAGTACCTTGTGGTGCGTTTTTCATCCGAAAACAGCAGTATGTTATGTCATTGTACGCCCATGCCTCTTAGTTTCCTTGCAATAATATGACCCCCTTTCTTCCATTCCTGAGCGCGCCTCTGCAAAAAAATAACTTTATTCCCTTTTCTGGCTTAATATGTGCATATATCATTATAAGGTAATCATCTATTGCGCCGTTATCGCTGGCATATCGTCATCACCATGCCAGTCACCCCCTTTTCATGTGCCTGAACACGCCCCTGAAACTCTATATGTAATAAATTATGCAAATAATGGAAGCAGAAGCTGTCTTTTACATCTTGATAGCTATAAATGCCCCTTACATTGCTATATTGGCTTCCCGCCAAACATTGAATACTTCCTGGAAACCCCCCTTTTTCAAACCCCTGAAACCGCCTCTGCCATGCAATTTTTATGATATTTAATTAACATCAACTAATTTGCACTTGTTGCAATCACCGTAAATCCATGTAACCCCTTCATACTTGAGGCAGTTAGGAAGAAACCGTGAAGATCGCATTTCCGAATTATCGCCAATTGTCGCCTCCGAACCCACCCAAAACTGTGCCCTGGAATCGCCTCTGTTCAGGTTAAGAACTCAAAAAATTTACTCCAAATGCGGTATTCAATTCTATGAAAAGTCCCAAAATTTCATGGGCCTGCTCCCAGCTGTTCTGGAGATATCTGCGAAAAACATGAGGGGGGCGGAATCCGCCTCCCCCCCCCCCCCCCCTGTTACAAATAGGGTTAAACTAGCTCTGGTGATGCCAGATGGCTGTGGTGGTTTGGGGCGTTTGGTGAAACTCCATCTTGCTCGAATCCCGGATGTGCGGGGTTCGGGAAATGGTCATATTTTGCAACGACATGGTTTTCAGGAAAAATAGCTTATTTCAATGAAAACTAGATGAAATAGTCCATTCATATTTTCAGTCATATTCACTTTTGATAGCAAGGATTAATGATAATTAGCGATTTCGTTTTGATCATCTGTTGTAAGATGACGAGAATGATGGCTCCGGCTCTGCGCTGGCTCCGCGCAGGCGCCGCCGCCCGGTAACCATGGCGACCACGTGGCTCCGGCGCCAGCCGGCCCGTCACCATGGCGACGGGCCAGCCATTTGCCTGACGTCCCGTTGCGCATGTGCAGAGCCGTGGTCTGCGCCCAGCCATGCCGTCCGTTCGATCTAGAGCAGCCATTTTTGAGTTTGCACTACCAGTGGCTGCAGAAAGCCCGCATGTTCAATGGGTTTATAAGTGCTTTTTCTGAGGTTCTTTCAGCTTTGTATGAGATTCATCAATTAATTACTTGATCAAATCAAGAACATTTGGTGTGATTCGTTGCTTAAAAAAATGAGTAAGGATTGTTCCAGTTTTCAGAAACCAACGATATTAGCGCTCTAAATTAGACGATCTCAGCGGGACGGAGCGACGATGAATTAAGGCCTGTCAATGTTTTTGACATTTGACTGCATTTGTCATCATAATATTATATTTCTTTGTCATTAATATCTTCAATTTTGCCCTAACTAAGTGCCAATTGCGTCTTTTATTTGATCAAAGCTGATTACCTAGTGTTAGCCTCTTTTGGGGTGTTTTCGGTATATTTTGTAGAAGGAACAAACGCCACCCAAAATTGCCAGATTTGCTCAAGAATTGGAATATTCAAAGCAAACTAACGGGAAATATTGAATTCTAAGAGCATATACTTATACATTAATTCATAAAATTCTGATTGATACCAAAAATCACCGGGAAAAGCTGTGTTCTTACGAGCTATAGACCCATTTACCTTAAACGCCCCAATCCCCAAAACGCTCAAACGCTCAAAGCCCCAATGCAATGTGGCCGAATTTATGCAGTACGTCACTCAACCGACCCGCGGACAGAACTATCTGGATCTTATCGTCGGCAAAGGGATCGAAGCCAGCGCGATCGTCCAACCGGGTCTCATTCCATCCGACCACCTGGAAGTAACGTGTGACGTCAGAGCTGTGCCTCAGTCACCTCCGCTGGCGTCCCGGAAATCAGCACTGAACTACAAAAGGGCCGATTGGGATGCCATGAGGCGGGCTCTGCAGTTCACACCGTGGAATCTGCTGGATGGTGTGCCAGTGGATGAGGCGTTAGAGACTTGTTACGACCTCCTCACATCGGCTATTCGTGACCACATCCCGGTGGTAACACTGTCGCGTCGTCAGCCTCCCTGGTTTGACCGCGAGCTGCGATCAGCTCTCAGCAAGAAGGAGGCGGCGCATCGCAGGATGAAGAGGAACTGGAATGAAGACACCCAGCAAGTATTCAGCGAGAAGCGGCGTCAGTTCAAACGGCTAACGAGTGTGAAATTTGCAATTTATCTGAAAGGATTGGTTGGTGATCTGTCATCTAATGCGAAGCGTTTTTGGACATTTCTTAAGTGTATAAAAGGAAACAACTCTAGCACGCCTTGTTTAATAGACGGTGGTAGAAAGATTGATAGTGATCGTGAGAAAGCTGAGCTACTGAACCGCACGTTTGCTAGTAAATTCTCGGACCCTGGCGTAAATATGATACCTCCGACACCGGATTATGCGATAGGTAATCTGTCCTCATTTGACGTGTCAGAGGATCTTGTCCGTGCAATACTATTGTGCACAAATAGGAGCAAGGCATGTGGTCCTGACGATGTGAGTGCCCGTATCATACACGAATGTGCGCATGAACTAGCCGTACCAATGAAAAAGTGTCGTTTGTCTATTGAACAAGGCGTTTGTCCGAAAGCTTGGAAACGTGCGAACATCGTACCTATTTTCAAAAAAGTGGATAAGTCGTGTGCGACGAATTACAGAAGCGTTAGTTTGCTGCCACTTTTCAGTAAGATATTGGAGAAGGTGGTGTACAGTACGTTGGTGAGTCATGTGCGACCGGTTCTCACTAGTCAGCAGCATGCAGTTTCATGCCGGGGCGTTCCTGTGTCTCGAACCTGGGGTCGATGTTGCGCGTGGCCTGGAACAACATATCCGCTGGCTCTCAAACAGACGTAATTTATACTGACTATAGTTCAGCATTTCAGAGTGTAGATCATAAACTCTTGGCTCTAAAAATGGAAAAATCGTATCATATGACCGGAAAAGCACTGTCCTGGTTCAAATCGTACTTGTCTGAAAGAGAGCAGCGGGTTGTTGTGAATGGCAAATGCTCAGCGTGGGCCCCGGTACTGTCGGGGACGCCAGAAGGGGGGCTTTTATCCCCTCTTCTGTTCGCATGTTATGTCAATGATCTGCCAGCTGCCGTACGCTCAGATTGTCTCCTGTTTGCCGATGATTGTAAGCTATATGCTAGGGTTGACAGTTTTAGTGATGTTCGCGGCCTGCAGGCTGATGTAGATGGGCTCTGCCAGTGGTCGGCAGCGTGGCAGTTCAAACTGAACCCAGCGAAATGTAAAATCCTCTCACTAACTCTGCGAACGAAACCCATCACAGGCGTTTACACGATAGGAAGTGAAGTGATTGAAAGAGTGCACGAAATGCGAGACCTGGGAGTGATGTTAGACGGAAAATTGACTTTTGGTGACCATGTAGACGCTGTGCTGAAGAAAGCCAACAGGGCTCTCGGTCTTTTGATGAGATCGTTTCAAACCGGAAAAATGGTCGCTCATTGTACGATGTCAATCCCAAGTCAATCATATCGACTTACTGCGCAAATGTTCGATCAATACTAGAGTATGGCTGTGTTATATGGGGAGGAGCTGCCAACACGCACTTGAAAAGAACTGAAAAAGTTCAGCATAAATTCCTGACTTGGCTCTGCGCTCGCTGTCGTGTTGCAGATGTCGCTTTGGATTATGATAGTCTTCCACGCCATTTCGGACTAGCATCTCTCGCTGCAAGAAGATTACAATATACGACATCATGCTCCTGAGAAACATTCACAACAACAAAATTGACTCGTCTTTCCTTGTAGAGTCATTCCCGTTGGCAGCTGCTCCCCGTGTACTCCGTAGCAGATTGTTGTTCCACGTGCCGCATGCCAGAGTGAACACGGTCAAGTCCAGTATGTTTGTAAGAATCCCTCGCCACTGCAACACGTTCCTAAACTCTACAAGGACCGTAGATATATGGCATACAGGGATTGGTAATTTTAGGAAACATGTCATCGTATACTCCACTACAATACTCTAGTCAGTGTAATCATAGTGCTTGTATATCTCATAGGTCATGTCTTTTAGGTAGGCCGTGGGTATTTTTGAGTTGTCAGTCTAGTCATGTACTCATTTAATATATCATGTTTTTGTCTTGTATCGCATTTTATATCACAGGTTGTATGGTGTCTTTTATAGTTTTAGGAAACATGTCATCGGTTATTCCACTACAATACTCTTAGTCAGTGTAGTCATAGTGTTTTATATCTCATAGGTCATGTCTTTTAGGTAGGCCGCATGTATTTTTGTGTTCAGTCTAGTCATGTACCCACTTAATATCTCATGTCTTTGTCTTATATCGCATTTTATATCACATGTTGTATGGTGTCTTTTAGGTTGGTATGTTTGTGTTTTATCGTGTGTTTCGCTACGTTTGTGATTTCATCTATAAGTGGGTTTGATTGGCCCGTTGATGATGATTGAAATAAACTAAACTAAACTAAATTAAATCGCCTCAAACGCCCCAAACGCTCCAAACGCCCCAGACGCTCCAAACGCCCCAATCGCCCAAAACGCAATACCCTTCGTGAAAACGGCTAATACCTAGACAGCCAACTCGCGCGCCGCATACGCCGAACGGGTTCTCACACTGTGGTGGCGTCAGATGTCCTGGGGGGCAAAACATCGAGGCGTGCCATAGGGACCAATGTATAAATGGCAAATTTGACCGGCGCCCTGACTGGGCTACGCTAGGAAAAAGTGGTGCAAAGTAGCATCATATTATTCGCTGGAGATTTCAGATTGAGCCCAAACGAATTATAAGGTTCCGCCTGGTCATATAATTTCTGGAGAGCAGCTGAAATGATCGGTTACCATGGCCTTATTTGGGGTGTAACAACCACGTTATACCGTTCACTTTCCGTTTAAAATGCGATGAATAGCTTAATATGAAGTATATGAAGCTTAGGCATGGGCGGGGCCACCAATTTTTGATAGGGTGGAAGGGTGCATTTTTTTCTTAAATCGTAGAAAATCGAGTTTTGATGAAAATATCAAATAAATAACGTCAAAAGAACGGAAATAATAGTCTCTTAACAATGGCAATCTCGGATTTGCAAAACTTCGAATTTTGGACTCCAAAAAATAATCAAACTGAATTTTCGGGAAAAAATCCACAAAATAAAAACATTTGAAGATATTAAACAAAAACGGAATATATATGGGAGAACTAAGTATGGAAGATACTCGAGCCGAATTTCAAATCAATATATTTTTTTTTGACTGACTTATAACTCCCTAAGTATAAGTAACTCATGACGTCATTTTTGAAGTTACGTTTTTTGTCTTTTATTGACCAGATACAGACAAATGAATGCCACCGCTGTATTTCTGAGACCAAACTGGTTTATTAACATGCCTTTTTTATTTATATTAATCAATTTCAAATTTGAACCTTATGTGACCTGATCTTGACCTGAGGGCCAATATATAGGGTCAGGTTGTGAAAATGGCTGCTACTATATAACTATATGTGTAAAATAACCCTTAAAACATGTGTCGCATGGCTTTCGTAGACCTCTTGCCAATAGTGACCTTTGTGACCTGACCTTGACCTTGATCTTTGTTTACCATTTCACTTTTGCTTATGCGCGAGATGCATTATACCTTTGAGAGCACTTTGTGCGATAATACGGTGAAACACACTGTACACACCGTACCTAGACATGTTTTCTTGAACACGGCTACTGAATGTCAAGTGATGTTGATGCCTGTCATTTTACCTGGCATGATTGAAGATGGATGTGTTAGGGCCTCGAAACAATCAGTATTAGTAGCCGTTCTGACAAGGATTTTGCGTTTGGGGTGATTAGGACGTTTGGGGCGAATGGGACGTGTGAGGCGATTGTGGCAATTGGGGCGTTTGGGGTAAATGGTTCTATAGCTTGTAAGAACACTGCTTTCCCGGTGATTTTTGGTATCAATCGCATCTTTATGAATTAATGCCTTTTTCTGGAAATTTCATTTTTATGATAACACCATAGTTTACTTAAAATTAATCATTTCATCTTAAACTAGCTCTGGTGATGACTAGATGGCTGTGGCGGTTTGGGGCGCTTATTATAGAAATATAAAGCAAGCCCAATTATTGGGCTCGCTTTACATTTCTACCGGCCAGTCACGGCGGACCGCCCTTGACTCCCTGGCCACCGTGGCTCCATCTGGCGGCCTCTGCTACAGTGGCGCCACCTAGTCTGGTATACAAGTGTCTCCGTCTGTACGGGCTGTGATACACTGATAAAATGACCGAGAGCGAATGATGCAGCATGGAAGACATGTGTGAGAACAGCTGGAAACGTGTTGTTTCACTCTCTCAAAAGTTGCCAACGTATTCAACACTATGACGAAATTGCTTCATGTTTGCACAAAAGGTGTAGAAATGATGCCCGGAAAGGTACTGAAAGTTTGGCGTCGATATCTGCATCAGTTGTTGATATATTTATAATATTCCTAAGAGGGGGCTAAAAAGCCTCCCCCCCAGTGACTCGCGGGTTAAGAGCTTTCGAATGCCGCCTTTCGCGTCTCACTGCGATCATTGGTTCGAAAGACAACCAGGGAGCGATATTCCCCCCCCCCCCCCCCCCCAGTCAATGGCGTTCAGTTGAGACTTCAGTTAATGGCAACGCCTGTTCAGTTCACAGACGCAAAAATTAAGCCTTCTTAACAAGACACGTTGAACATTTTCTTGATCATATTTTTTTTCGCTGAAGTGGCTTATGTCTCAACGGTAGCGAAGCTGCAAACGCAGATTGTGTGATTGCGCCGCGGTATAGTTCCGTTGTCTCCCTGAAGCAGACTGGTTATTTATTCGACACTGACTAAATCGATTGGAATCGTTAAATACAAATTCCTTGAATTAAAAAAAAATGATTCACCACCAGATTCATGAATCGTGATTCAATCAAACCCGCATCAAATTGAGGCTGATTAAATCAAAAGATTTAATGATTCTTAACGATTCAATCACACTGGTAAATTGTGCAAATACATGCAGTCCCAGTGGATATAATAATTTATACTGAAATAGTATTGCTGTAACAATGTTTTAATAATCATGTATATGCACAGGGGCGTAGGGAGGATTTCGTCCAGGGGGAGGCAAATGGGATCAGAGGGGCCCTCGTAGTCAAGGGGTGGGCCCACATAATTAAAACAGTACAAAATGTTGTATGTTGTAAAACAACGACAAATACGTTTTCGACAACGAAAACAAAAGTTGATTAGGTATTTTTGGGAGACAAAAACTCAAAATTTCGAAAATCCTAGATAGACATTTGGAATATAATGTACTTTTCTTTCTTTCGGTGTTTTTTATTTGCAATTTGATTCAACACCCGAATTTCTACGATTTTGTAAAACATTTATTGTTTTTCCACCAGAAATGGCATGACATGACGTGATTAAAACGTTATTATCTCCCAAAGTACTCCACCATTGTCATTTAAATGTTGTGATAAGACGTAAACTTGATGCAACATAATGTACGAAAGATTGACGTCGATATCTATCATCGTTTTCAAGTTATTCAGAAAATCCGGGGTGGGAGATTCTGCCACCTCCATCCAGGCGCGGGTTAATGAAAATAGTATCCTGAATCTTCTTTAATTCGGATTCAGGAAACAACACAGTACGTACATGCCGATTGTGCACATGTACGATGAAGTTACAGAATCTCTACAAAACAACGAAATAACATGCCCATTATACCTTGATTTACAGAGAGCTTTGGATACAGTTTGCTTAGCAATTCTCTTGAAGAAAAAAAATACACCGCATTGTGATACAAGGGGTTTCTACAACACAATTAACTCATATATTAATAAGGCATAAAATGGCAATAATAGACGAGGTTGCATCTAAGAAACAAATGATTAAAATTGGCGTCCCACAGGGTTCAATTTTAGGTTCCTCTTTTATTTATTCTCTATATTAATGACATCAGCAACACAACAGACATAGGTATGTACCTTTTACTTATTTGCTGATGATATACGGCAATTTCCGTCCGCCCCTGTAGCTCAGTTGGGAGAGCGCCGGGCTTCTGACCTCACCCGGTAGTGGCAGCCCGGGTTCGAGTCGTTACGGCGCTCGCTATTTGCCCCTGACTGGGATGGCCTGTGGCCGGTGGCAGCGGTCGCACTCAAGGTCAGGTGACGTCAGAGGGTGGGCGGACCGTGTCCAGGTATGTCGGGCACGTAAAACTTTCACTTCTAAATTCTGCCGGACGCCAGGAATTGCTTGATCGGGTGGTGGGGTTAGGGCCTG
>JAXIVJ010008351.1:20000-56031 GCA_036785665.1 Chirona hameri
CTGCAGCTTCTAAGTTCTAGCCACCGCTTAATACTGCTTTCAGTTGTGATCCGTGACGTTCTTCGTGTTGCTCATAGTGCGAGAGCTAGCGCCAAGAAGCAAAGCAAGATCTTACATGGACTAGCGGATATTTTGTTTGTTGTATTTGCATCCCGCCCTAGCCTGGCCCTGAACTGGACGGTGCTCGCTCACTCTTTGCCAATCCACGTGTGTTATTGGTGTAGGTATGACAATGAAATTGGCCTGTTGGGTACGTTTTTATGACAATGCTGCCTTGCCTACCTAGTCTCAAGCAGAGTTCGTCACGGGCGGCCTGGCCCTATGGGCCATGGATGGGCACTGGGCCGGGCCTGGGCCGGGCCTGGGCTGGGCCTGGGCTGGGCCTGGACCGGGTTTGGGCCGGGCCTCAACTTTAAGGAAATCACTGGGCTCTGGACGGGCCTGGGCTGAGAATGTTGAAGTAATGCGCGCATGCTCAGGTCAGAGCTTAAACATATTTTAACCAGCAGTTCACTTCCACAGCAACACACTGTTGATGTGGCTGTGTTATTTTTGGGGGGTTGGCATAGTTGGTTCATTGTTTCACATTTATAGTATACAAGTAAATATCCTATGAGAATTATTGCAAATTTTGTGAAAATAATTATATGCTTAATCTGAACGGGCCTGACCGGGCCTGGGCCTCTATATTATGAATTTGACCGGGCCTGGTCCGGGCCTGGGCTTGGTGTTCATGGGCCTGGGTCGGGCCGGGCTGGGTGTTGGTGGGCCCGTGACGAACACTGGTCGCAAGGGCCCAGCGCCGCCCCTGTAGGGATTACCTGAGGCTTGGCTCCACTCACGGTCTGGTTCCAATATTCACATTTCGCTTTCTACGACCTAAAATTGACATTTCCACGCCGCATCACAGCGTCACATCGGTGGCCATCGTCATAACGAAGCCATTGTCATCGTCTTCGGTTCGTTGTAACGGTGAATTGCAGTGGCATCGCCACGGTTTCAAAACTTGTACGGACGCACCATGACAATAATGACAGAACCTTTCGAGCGGGGGGGGAGGGTAGGACGCGATATTTTGCAGGGGTGTCAATACGGTGTTTAAAGGAAACCAGTCACTTTCATAATGGCATTTTTAGCACTGAAATATCAGTTTTGAAGCCATGTCGAGAAATCACTTACTGCATACTCTGGTTGTAAGGACGCTGCTGCTGAATATATTAGATGTTTTTGCCCTGTCATTCAGTGTTGTGTCAAAAAACGTAGCGCTGTGTCGAGAAGCTTCATATGTAAGCATGCGATAAAGCAGCATTACTGGACAAGCGAGAAAACCCTTCGCCACTGACAATATTATCGTAGTTGTGTAAGCAATGATGAGATAATCATTACATTTGTACTTACTAATTATATAAACAATTATTGTAACCAAATTCCTAGCTTCTTACAGCTCATTTCTATTATTTTTTTCGAAGCACACAATGCAGTGGATTGAAGGACCAAGCATCATATCCTCCTTCGACAAAGCGCTAACTGGAACTGTCACCCTGTTCCGAGGGATATGGGGGCCGGGACCAATTTTTGCAGAGGCCCGCCGAGGGATTTGAACCCCGGTCCCCGGCACAGAAAGCCATTGTCTTACCACTGCACTGTGCCAGATCGCTCCCCCGAAGCACACAATAGCTTAACCCTATTCCCTGCCAGATCGCTCCCCCGAAGCACACAATAGCTTAACCCTATTCCCTGCCAGATCGCTCCCCCGAAGCACACAATAGCTTAACCCTATTCCCTGCCAGATCGCTCCCCCGAAGCACACAATAGCTTAACCCTATTCCCTGCCAGATCGCTCCCCCGAAGCACACAATAGCTTAACCCTATTCCCTGCCAGATCGCTCCCCCGAAGCACACAATAGCTTAACCCTATTCCCTGCCAGATCGCTCCCCCGAAGCACACAATAGCTTAACCCTATTCCCTGCCAGATCGCTCCCCCGAAGCACACAATAGCTTAACCCTATTCCCTGCCAGATCGCTCCCCCGAAGCACACAATAGCTTAACCCTATTCCCTGCCAGATCGCTCCCCCGAAGCACACAATAGCTTAACCCTATTCCCTGCCAGATCGCTCCCCCGAAGCACACAATAGCTTAACCCTATTCCCTGCCAGATCGCTCCCCCGAAGCACACAATAGCTTAACCCTATTCCCTGCCAGATCGCTCCCCCGAAGCACACAATATCTTAACCCTATTCCCTGCCAGATCGCTCCCCCGAAGCACACAATAGCTTAACCCTATTCCCTGCCAGATCGCTCCCCCGAAGCACACAATATCTTAACCCTATTCCCTGCCAGATCGCTCCCCCGAAGCACACAATAGCTTAACCCTATTCCCTGCGGCGGCCAAAATTACGTTAACCTGCGGGGGGGGGGGCGGATTTTGCCCCCCCCCCCCTCGAGATCTCGAGAACCGCTCGGTCGATTTCGATGGGAAAACGTCATTCGATCATTCATGACAAGATCTTTCTTTCAGCGGCCCGAAATGTATTTTTTGTTTAAAAAATGGGGGCCAGCGGGTAAAAACGAAAATGTTGGGTGTTTTTGAAAGGTCATTGCGGCCATGTGGTTTAACCGATTTGCATGATCAAACTTTTTGAGCTTCATATCTACTGGTCTTTAATATATCAAAAGATAAATACCAAAAAAAAATAAAAAAAAATCATAGGCGTATTCAGGGGATGTAAAATGGGGGGGGGGGGCATTTTATGATAACGCATTTGTGCTGTTCGTGATTGTTTGGGACGACATGAACGTCATATGTGGGCATTACTTGCTGTAATTTGTTAAATTGAATATATTGCGCATAGGCGGATCCAGGAAAACAACGTGGGGGGCTCCATGCGAGTAACGTTTTTATCATCTTACTAATTTGAAGTTGGACCTAATTTGAGGTATGGTATCGCCTCCCATTTTTTTTTGTACCTGGGTGCGCCTCTGCCAACAAACTTGCACAATCCCAGTATGTATGATGCATATTGCATTGAAAATGTTTCTGACGCATTGATTGCACCGCAAACTACAAAGAAAGTATGCGCCGCACAACCGCATTCGTAACACCCTCCCAAAAACAGGAGCCTGGCACCGCCTCTGCTGACCCGATTTTTCAAAAAAAATTACACAACACACGCCGCTCAAAGTTAGGAAAAGTCACAGAGTTTCAAGACGCTAGGCCTAACGGTTTTTTTGGAAGCGGCTAGTGAAGAAAAAAAACACAGGAAAGGGGGGGGGGGGGCAGAATCTGCCCCCCCCCCCCCGCTGGAAATAGGGTTAAAGAGAATGTTTCACCTTTCTGAAAGTTGTCAAATATACGCTGGTTGTAGTCGAAAGTATGAAGTAAGTGCTGCTGAAAACGATGGTGATATTTTGTATTCGAAAAGTCACTTAACTTTATACAAATTAAGGTTTTAAATTTGGCATGATGACGTCATTATTGAGCTATAGACCGCCGCTGATTGGCTGACAAAGTGGGATTGGCTGGCAAAGTGGCTGTCAGCCAATCAGCGGCGGCACTAGCCAAGACCCCATTTTGCAAACTATAAATTAAATTGCTTAAAAACAGCTATGTTTTGGGAAAAATGACCTTAGTATTTTCGACATTTCAATAACGGCCAAAGATAATGGCTATCTCAGTTCAAATACAAAGGTGAAACATTCCCTTTAACAACATGCGCCATTTTCTAATTTTGCGCCACTTTCGCAATCTATACTGAAAATGCGTGTCTATGTTATCGAAATATATTGTTTTCGAAGGGAATTTTTTTTGGGGGGTATATCTGGATAATTTAGCAAAATAATGTTAGGAAACCAATAGCCGAAAAGTGGGGCGACCATGGCCTCCCGGCCCCCTTGTTCCTACGCTTGTAACATTTTCGCTCAGGTCAATATTGAGGTCACCGGAGGTCATCAAAGGTCAAATTTTCCAAGTTTAGGACTTAGCTCCAGAAACACACCAAATATCTCGGGAACTATCTAGGAACAAACGGAGAGACGCAATCGAAAGCTCTGAAAAATGTTATCGTTTAGGTGTTCTCAAATTTGATATAAGGTCAATAGTTTAGACTCCAGAGGTAACCAAAGGCCATGTTAGTATCTTCTTCCCAAAAGTTGTTCGTGCACAACTTTTTACATAATACAGATAGGGCAATAATTTGAACGACGCCATCGTGTTTGCCTCGTTAAGACGATCCGAACCATACTTACATGATACTTATGGTGACCGGATTGGGTCAAGTTCAAATAGGTCAAAGTTATTTTGTGACCCAGGATGGTCATGTTGCAAATGGGGAGATGCATCTCGACGATATAAACACTGTGGTATAAGTCAGCACGTCTCTAGCAGATTTCGCCATGAGCTGGGCTGACCATATGGGCCATGGGCTGGGCCTGGGCTGGGCCTGGGCCGGGCCTCAACTTTAAGGAAATCACTGGGCTCTGGATGGGCCTGGGCCTGACAATTTTGAAGTAATGCGCGCGTCGCACAAGCTCAGGTCAGAGTTCACAAATATTTTAACCAGCAGTTCACTTACACAGCAACACACTGTTGCTGTGGGTTTTTTTGGTTAGCATAGTTGGTTCATTGTTTCACATTTATAGTATACAAGCAAATTTGCTAGGATAATGGTGGCAAATTTTGTGAAATAATGATATGCTTAATCTGAACGGGCCGGACCGGGCCTGGGCCTCAATATTATTAAGTTAACCGGGCCTGGTCCGGTCCTGGGCTTGGTGTGCATGGGCCTGGGCCGGGCCGGGCTGGGGGTTGGTGGGCCTGTGACGAACACTGGTCTCTAGCTCTCCCGTTTGTTCCTTGCATTTTCTAAAATTTCAGGAGGCCCATACAAACGCCCCCTCCCCAGCACGGCGCGGGTTAGGCCTAATACACTGTGCTTGGATCCATGTAAAATAAAGCACGCGTGCATCAGCGTTGTCAGCGGCAGGAGGAAGCCAAATACAGTTCAGTAAAATTACGGCCTGACCATTTATGTTACTGGACTAGTGAATAACACGAGAGTATTTTGTTTTGCTCCCTCGCTTATTTCGTAATATCTCGTAAAGTACCGCCAAATGTCATCCCCAAACTTTCAGTACCCGCTTTCACATCAAGCACCGCTCACTAAACGGCCAAACGTTTTAGCAATGACAAGGGCAAAATTAAAATGCCTCTTGCCATTTTCGCACATACTCCTATTCCGAACTCCGGACGAAAAACGTTAACATTTCATTCGAACGGGCCATTTGTGCGTTCAAGTTGGAGAGGGGACAATATATATATTTTTCTGTTGAGCAATATGTCCCATGAATAGTGGTAATTCGTCACGATTCGTCACAAATAGTCCATCTGAAGATAATTACAATACACACATTTCAGGTATCGATATCTCTAATTCTGCACCTTAAAATGGTTCCGCAAACTTGTACGGACAGTCCGTACAAGTTTTTGGAGGTTCGCCAACTTGTACCGACACTGTCCGTACTGTCCGTAGTGGTGGCGACGCCCATGGTGAATTGAATGAATAACATTTTTAGCTTCTTGTCCTCTACAAGTCCCATCCCCCATATTTCTTGGTTTTATCAGGCAAACCCGTAAAATTTCGCGCCGCTTGGCGGCGCTAAATAACAAGTACCTACTATAACATGCAAACCACATTAAACATGCTGCAAAGGCACGCATAAAAATGGGGGTACATTTTTTCCCGTCATTTCAGCCGACTCCCACTCAAAAATTATCGGCGACGCCCCTGTCTACCCCTCCCCTCCCCCTCCCGATCAACAACTTTCTCGCTGACGGCTGACGGCCTACTACCCTCGCTCAACAACTTTTTGGAAATACGCCACTGGATTTGCCCCCCCCCCCCAACCCACGGCTAGATCCGCCCGTGACTGTACGCCGGCGGACACTGGTCGGCTGCGTCTGGTGCGTCCCCTCCCCTCCCCTCCCCTCCCCTCCCCTCCCCTCCCCTCCCCTCCCCTCCCCTCCCCTCCCCTCCCCTCCCAACTCACACACCGGTCGAATTCGCGGAACCCAGCGCACCAACAGATCGATGCCGACGGTGTGTCGGCATGCCCGAGGGCTGGAATGCAAGATACAGTCATGCCATTATATAACCCCCGTACCCCACTGACTATATGCAGGCTAAACTTAATTTTCTTGTCTTATTCGTACAGAAATATGTCACTAAAATCTCAAATGTCTTGAGATGCGCCATGCAAATAGTAATTTGCGCAGAATATTCTTAAATTACTTTAACAATATTTATGGAATATAGGTAATACATTTACTGACATGCGGAACGGAATACATTCCTACCGTCATTGTTGGGGAACTTATGCGTTTGCTGGCCTTCGACCGATAATTATTGTCGGAACATCGTTCGGAATAATTGCTGTTGACACTTAGCCCTTAATAACCACTTACGACAGTGAATGCAGTGTATCTGTTTTAATGTCAAACCAACCGTAGAACCCCGCACATTACAATCGTTGTTTCTTTCGCCGAATCATACCAGAATTATCACTCTGAAGAGCAATCATCAGTTTCTTTCACCTTCTGCTTAAAGGGACATTGCCACCTCGCAGGCCAATATAGAGTTTTTTGGTGTATATCGGTCGATTAAGCGTGTCCGATTTCACCTGCAAAATTTGGTTCCCGAAACTCCCCCCATTAGATAAAAAAATACATTTGCACCACTCATGCTTGCCAAGCATTCGTAAAATTGGAGTCGCCTTATCACTATTTAGAATCGCTTCTTTGCGGACTGTTATTTTTTTAACGTTGCAAACTCAACATCACCATTCCGTCAGTGCACTTTAAAATTAAAAAGCGTATGCAGTTAATTATATTTTCAACAACCTTAGCCTCTTTCAAAATAAAACAGCAAGAATTGCTATGGCTCGACTTTGGTACCTTAGAAGTTATGTGACCTATACCTTATAACACAGATAGACTTTTCAAGGTCAAGTATCGGCGAATTCGTACGCTTCGGCTTTGGGCGGGCGCCAATACCACAGCCAAACTGAATGAGAGCGGCCATCATGAATCTAGTACTTAGCACAGCTGGGACCAACGTTTTGGAGTCAGAAATAAATACAAAATGCTTTGCCGATACACTGATTTAGGTTCTGCAGGAGCAAGCTTGAGCTTGAGCATACATGATAGTTGATCCCCACCATCCATTTAAGTTGCTTTTTAGAAATCCTCCGGAGGTGGCAACATCCCCTTAATTAAACGATGGACGCCTGACTAGGCGGGTGTCAATTTCCCTCTCACATCGTTTAACGCTACATACACAGAGAAATCCGATACCTATGTTGCTAGCAAAACTGTCTCGCTACTGGATCATCTTTCACAACTCGTGATGTTGACACATGATGCATACTGACTCACCTCGCTTCCTCCACATGAGTCAAAATAGGCGTTTTTTCTCCTACACGCTGACCAGTCACCCGGCAACAGACAGAGCTGCCCACAGGCAGCGTACGGCGAGTCGTATGGCGGCCGGTATACCAGGAGACGCTTCTCGGGGGTGTCTCGGGGCTGAGTCATGACTCACTCGGCGCAGACAGCAGCGGCAACCCACACACTTCCGTCACGGAAGGAAGTGTGCGGGTCCCGTCCCGCGCCAGTGACATCCAGTTCCGCCCGCCGCCGCGCCCCGCCGCCGCGCCCCGCCGCCCAACAGCCGCTGTTGCATGCCAAACCGGCTGAAATTGACTTCGGTCGCGCTCCGTGGCCCGCGCTGGTCACGCTCGGCTGGATCTGACGTCATACCGTGCTATGACGTCGCAGGCGGACTGGCAACTAGGGTGGGCTGAAAGGCGGCCTCTGAGTGTAGTGGGTCCACACTCCACATGCCAGGCATAACTCATTCAGGATATATGTGCCCGGGAGTCCGGTTATGCCCTTTTTACCACGCAGGAGCTGGTTGGCGCTACAACTGCACATTGCGTTTACAAAAAGGAAACCGTTTCCCGCCGCTACTGGCATAAAGAAGGAGAATGGAAGCTACCGCCAATACCCAGCTGCACCGCAGAATCGACATGGTGCCAGTTACGCCCTTCCAGGTACTGCCAGTGTTCAGTGCCCACCCACCTCGCAACGCTTACCGAGCGTACAACCACTCCTCGTACAACGAGCGAGGCTCACACTATATGTGACGCTCGAACGCAGCCAGTACTATACTCACCCCTCACTGCTCTGTACGAGGAGTCAGTCACTGCTCTGTACGAGGAGTCAGTCACTGCTCTGTACGAAGTCAGTCACTGCTCTGTACGAGGAGCCAGTCACTGCTCTGTACGAGGAGTCGGTCACTGCTCTGTACGAGTAGTCAGTCACTGCTATGTACGAGGAGTCAGTCACTGCTCTATGCGAGGAGTCAGTCACTGTTCTGTACGAGGAGTCGTCACTGCTCTGTACGAGGAGTCAGTCACTGTTCTGTACGAGGAGTCAGTCACTGATCTGTACGAAGAGTCAGTCACTGCTCTGTACGAGAAGTCGGTCACTGTTCTGTACGAGGAGTCAGTCACTGCTCTGTACGAGGAGTCAGTCACTGCTCTGTACGAGGAGTCAGTCACTGCTCTGTACGAGGAGTCAGTCGCTGCTCTGTACGAGGAGTCAGTCACTGTTCTGTACGAGGAGTCAGTGACTGCTCTGTTCGAGGAGTCAGTCACTGCTCTGTACGAGAAGTCGGTCACTGTTCTGTACGAGGAGTCAGTCACTGTTCTGAACAAGGAGTCAGTCACTGCTCTGTACGAGGAGTCGGTCAATGTTCTGTACGAGGAGTCAGTCACTGCTATGTGCGAGGAGTCAGTCACTGCTCTGTACGAGGAGTCAGTCACTGTTCTGTACGAGGAGTCAGTCACTGATCTGTACGATGAGTCAGTCACTGTTCTGTACGAGGAATCAGTCACTGTTCTGTACGAGGAGTCAGTCACTGCTCTGTACGAGGAGTCAGTCACTGTTCTGTACGAGGAGTCAGTCACTGCTCTGTGCGAGGAGTCAGTCACTGTTCTGTACGAGGAGTCAGTCACTGCTCTGTGCGAGGAGTCAGTCACTGTTCTGTACGAGGAGTCGTCACTGCTCTGTACGAGGAGTCAGTCACTGCTCTGTGCGAGGAGTCAGTCACTGTTCTGTACGAGGAGTCAGTCACTGCTCTGTACGAGGAGTCAGTCACTGCTCTGTACAAGGAGTCAGTCACTGTTCTGTACGAGGAGTCAGTCACTGCTCTGTATGAGGAGTCAGTCACTGATCTGTACAAGGAGTCAGTCACTGCTCTGTACAAGGAGTCAGTCACTGTTCTGTACGAGGAGTCGGTCACTGCTCTGTACGAGTAGTCAGTCACTGCTCTCTACGAGGAGTCAGTCACTGCTCTGTACGAGGAGTCAGTTTCTCACTCAGCCAGCTGGGATCGGGCACGCCTGGCCTGGATTCGCTGCAGCAGTGCCGTGTTCGGCGGCCGGCATGGTGTTGTTCAATCGTCGGCCAGCGTGCCGGCATCCCGGACACGATTCTCTGCCGCATCACGTGGACAAGGTCGACGAGTACCTCCGACTCAGGTCCTGCCACCAGCCGATACATCTCTGAAATCCGACTCAGGTCCTGCCACATCATACACGTCGTGACGTCACATGTCTACAGGTTTTGGTATGCACGAAATTAAAACCGTCACTGCTGGGCGAGGACAAGCCTGGATACAAATTTACCACTGACGAACAGGGAGCGCGCTTTATAATTTTGAAGGCGGCGTTCATCATAGAAAGCAGGGATCTGTCGCTGTTCGATGAAGATTTATAGGGTAGGTAATTAACTATAAGCTAGAATACATAAATCCAATTCAGAAACACAACTGCCCATTCAATAAATTGGCATATGTCTATGGCATGGTAAAATGCATATGGGTAGGTTTGGTTATGTATGTAGTTCACATGGATATACTGAATTCCGTGGTAAAAATACAATCTATTTTTTCGTAATAGCTGAATAACACCTGCCAAGGTATTTGCAAAATTTTGTATGACTACATTGTAATGCATACACTTGATTTCTGCTATGCCAGCTTAAATCATATCAAGATGACGGCCCTTTTTAAACACAACCACTACGTTTAAAAATCCATTGTCTGTGCCATGCAGCACTCTTTTAGTGGCTTGCGTCCAGGGGCGCAGCCAGGGGGGGGGGCAAGGGGGGAAATTGTCCCCCCCCCCTTACGGGTCACAGGGGGCCCCGCCGAGATTGGTCTAGATACCATTTGCATGAGCTAAATGGCTTTCAAAAAGCCACAGAGGAGCCCTCAAACCAGGCAAGGGTCACTCTGGTGCATGTCAAGGGCCCTCATAGACACTGAAGGGCTTTCGAAGCCGGTCCAGAGGACCTCGTGGGCATGTCCAGGGTCCCATTAAGCCCACCGAGGGGCCCAAAAAACTGTCCAGGGGCCTCTCGAAATGTTCAGGGGCCCCATTGAGCCCACTTAAGGACGCAAAAACATGCCCAGGGACTTTTCGAGTATGCCCTGGGCCCATTGACCCCACTCAGGAGCCCCAAAAACCGGCCCAGGGGCCTCTAGAGCATGTCCACTTGTCCAGGAGCCAATTGAGCCCACCCACGGCCCAACAAACTTACCCAGTGGCCTCTCGAGCATGACCATGTGTCCATTGAGTATGTTCAGGCCTCAGGGGCCTCTCGAGCCTGGCCAGGGTCCCATTATAGTCTGTTTTGGGACCTCTTGAACCTGCCCAGGGGCCCATTATAGTTTTCCCAGAGGCTCATCGAGTCTGTTCAGGGGCCTCTCGAACCTGCCCAGGGGCCATTAGAGCCTGTCCAGAGGCCTTTCGAGCTTGCCCAAGAGCCCATTGAGCCTGTTCAGTAGCCTCTCTAACCTGCCCAGGGGCCTCTCGAGCTTGCCCAGGGGCCCATTGAGTCTGTTCAAGGGCTTCTTGAACCTGTCTAGGGGCTATTAGAATCTGTTCAGGGGCCTCTCGAGCTTTCCCAATGGTCCATTGATCCTGTTCAGGGGCCTCTCGAAACTGCCCAGGGGCTATTAGAGTCTGCTCAGGGGCCTCTCGGCTTGCCAAGGGGCCATTGAGTCTGTTCAGGGCCCTCTCGAGCTTATCCAGAGGGCCATTGAGTCTGTGAACGGCGCCCTCGAGCCTGCCCAGGGGCTGCTAGCCGTCGCCTGGAGCGCCTGCTATAGCTGGAGCGCCTGCTAGCCGTGGTCGGCGCGGTCATAATGAGCGGTAATGTGCTGTACTCTGACCCACCTGGTGCAGTGTTTTCTTGGGTTTAAAAATGGTAATTTGATAAGTCTGATACGTTTTCGAATTCGGGGGGAGGGTGGTGGTACAAAACAAAACAACGTACAAAACAATTTTACAATTTTCCTCTCAGGAGAGTGTGTGCTGCAATATTTGTCAGCCAGGGGCGTCGCCGACGGGAGTGTCGGGGGAGGTCTGGGTGGGCAAACTCCCCCCACTTTTAGAGGGCGGGGGATGGGGGACAACAATGTACACCAACTCATATTAACCAACTAAACAATCGGTTTCAATCTCTTAGCTTTGACTCTAACAACGTATAAATATATATATATATATATATATATATATATATATATATATATATATATATATATATATATATATATAACCCTCTCTTTACTAACTCAGCACTAACACTAGCTATTAGTAAATGCGGTAAAACCTCGGTCGGCCCAGACCAAATTGACTATTCCTTCTTCAAAAACTTAACTGAAATCGGCCTCAATAACTTACTAACAGCCTTTAATACCATGTGGTCTGAAGGTACTTTCCCTGAATCTTAAGGCATGGCAGTACGCTAATTCCTAATTCCCCCACCTTTTGCGGGAAAAATTAACAATTTATCGTAAAAATGGCCTTTGCAGTGCAGTCAAAATTCAGCTATAGGTAGTGTCAAAAACTGGTAAGTTTGGCGCCGCCTCGCGGCATGACACTAGTTTCGCAATTGCTTATACAAATTTGGAAAATGTGTAAAATAATTGCATTAAGTGTTTGGCAGAGGCTCTCCTTGGCGGGAATTGCTGGCCCCAGGGCCCATTCCCTTCATAAAATATTCACTTTTAAGTTTCAAGCAGGCTATATGTTTAGCTAGTTTGCCGAGTTTCGAAGAAGGCGACGCGAACGCAAAGGCGAGGAGATCGGCACCCGGAAGCTGCTCCAGCGGTGAACAATTTGCTGGACCGAAGAGCTAATAGTGGAAACAGGCCAGGACCATCTCCTCAAGCCATCTCACCTCACGGTCTGGTTACAATATTAACATTTCGTTTTCCAGGACCTAAAATTAACATTTACACGCCGCCTCCCGGCGTCACATCGGTAGTCATCGTCATAGCGAAGCCATAGTCATTGTCATCGGTTCGTCGTAACGCTGAATTGAATGAATAACATTTTTAGCTTATTATCCGAGCTACAAGGCCCAACGCCTATTTTTCTGGGTTGTATCAGACAAAACCGTAAATAATTCGCGCCGCTTCGCGGCGCTAACTAACAAGTATGTACATATCTACCTACTATAACATGAAAATCCACATACAAAAAAAAATGTTGCAAAGGCTTAAATACACGTATCAAAATGGGGGTACATTTTCGTCATTTCAGCCGCCCCCACACTAAAAAGCCGACCCCGACCTGTTGTCAGCTAAGATATGTTTTCTCTCCTGTACGTAACAATACAAATAAGTAATGAGCTCAGTGCAATGCCTACTGAGGGTCCTGGTCCAATCTAGCTCATCAAAAGTAGACGAAGAAAAATTGTTAAAAATGGGCCTCACAAAATAAAGTGGCCGAAATCCGTAGAGTTTTTCATATCAAGGGGTATTTTGTTGTGGTGGGGGCCTCTCCCAGGGGCTTGTCCCCCCCCCCCCTTCTGAAGGTCTGGCTGTGCCCCTGCTTGCATCCTTAGTAAACCTGCACCTGACATAATTTGTCATGGAAAATGAACATAGAAAGCACGACGCTGCAATTTCACTGATCATTAATGTTGTCTAAATAGTGTGGTGGTAGCGCTGTTGCCAGGCTGTTTTTAAGTGAACACACCATGGCGAGGTGTGCTCGAGCCGCTCCAGCGCCCGCCGCGTCTGACGATGGCGTCAGGTAATCAGACCCGGGGGCCACGTTCAAGGGCAGGGCGCACACCGACACGGTGTTAGCACCGTGTAGGTGCAGCACTTTGCTGATGGTCGCTCAGACGTCAGTGTTTAGCTTAAAGAACATCTGTCAGGGTTATGAATGGTGGACAAATTGACAATGCGCTTCATTCAGCAGTTTCATAAAAAAGTGCTATGCTATCCCACATAATTTAGCAAAAGTTTAACCAGTTTCGTAAACCATTAAAATACTATCTGGCCTAGTGCATTCGGCTTAGGTTTAGGTTACATCAGGATAATAATGATGTTGATCAGCATATTACATCAAATAATGTCGGACTTTGTTGCTATACATTTTATTTTGTTTTTATGTCTCTTGCAATATACTGATAACATTTTAGCCAGCTGTGCATTCCTTTCATATGACAGTCATGATGTTCAAGCTATTGAAATTAATTATAAAACACGATTTCGAACTGAAGTGGGCCAAATTCATTCGAACCCCGTGTCAAAGCAGATTTGAACCAATTTCCCAACAATATGTTGGTGATTTCCACAAGCGAGCTTAACCCGGCACTGGCTGGGGTCTCAGCCGAACGCCATTGACTAAGGGGGGGGGGGGCGTTTTTCGCTCCCCTGGTTATCTTCCGAACCAATTATCGCAGCGAGACGTGCAATGCGGGATTCGAAAGCTCTCAATGAGACAAATATAAAGCATACTAAAAAAGTTTCAAACTGAGGTCACATGTCAGGTCACGGTCAGGTCAAAGGTCAAAATTTAGATATTTTAGTTTTTGGGCCATACTTTCCATACAAAGCCTTAGATTGAGACTATTATCGCACAAAGTGCTCTCAAAAGTATACTGCATCACCCGCATAAACAAAAGTGAAATTGTAAGCACAGGTCAAGGTCACAAAAGGTCACTATTGGCAAGAGGTCTACGAAAGTCATGCGACACATGTTTTATGGGTTATTTTACACGTATAATTCGATAGTAGCAGCCATTTTCACAACCTGACACCATATAGGTCAAGGTCAGGTCACATAAGGCGAAAATTTGAAATTGATACATTTAAGTACAAAAGGCATGTTTCTTGACCAGTTTTGTCTCAGAAATACAATGTTGGCATTTATTGGTTTGTATCTGGTCACTAAAAGACAAAAACCCAATTAAAAGTATGACGTCATGAGTTACCCATACTTTAGATGCCATAAGTCAGTTAAAAATGGTGATATCATTTTAAAATTTGGTATGGTAGTTGCCCATATGTGATTCTCCGAAATATATATTCCGGTTTCTTGAATATCTTCAAAACAAATGATATTGTGGGCATTTTTCCAAAACAATCTTTTGTTGATTTTTTTTTGGTCAAAACCAACATTAAAAAAGCCGAGATAGCCGTATTGTAGCCCCTGTCATTTGCTATCTCTGGACGTTTTGGGATTGCATTTTGCTCAAAATATGGCATTTGTACGGTCTGTTGAAGGCTAGCTGAGTTTTTCGTTCAACTCGTGTGTAGTGACGTCACTAAATTCGCTATATTTCGATTTTTTCCCGACAAAGTTTGTTTATTTTTGCACAGAAGACTTAACATTGATGTAGAAGAAGGTATACGAAGTTTCACGTTGATAGCGCTATTAGTTTTTTAGCTATTGCGAAAGTTCGTCAGGGGGCGAAGAACGCCCCCCCCCCAGCCAATGGCGGGTTAAGCGATACTCCCTCGCTCCGCCGCGTCGGGGATGACGTGCAGACGACCGTTAACGGCGGAAGGCTGGAATGCAATGTGACATATTTCACGTTTGTCAAAGCTGCAAGAGTTTGAAACATAACAATTCAAAAGAGAAACATTCCACCATTCCGGGATGTGGTGAACTATGTTCGGTTCTCATATTCTGCATGACGTTCGGAAATGACTCGAAACGCGAAGTGGCTGTAAGCTAGCTGGGGCATTGAGTGCATGTCTAGTGTTACCCACGAAGCATGCCTTTCCTACTTATTCAGAGCGAACACAAACAACCAAATGCAAACATTTGACAAGGCATTGCCCTGATAAAACTGCCCACTGCAGTGTCATAGTACACCAGCTACGTGGAGACTCGCTGTTTTACCAGCAACTGCGGGGAGTTGAAAGCCATATGACGTCAGCAAACTGGGTGTGGCAGGCATGCAGCCATGCGGTTTATTAAGGCTTGGCCATTAAACCATGCCGTTAAACTAGAAACTCACGATCAGATGACAGTGCATAGTGTACTTTACAAGCGGTCTGTTCAGCATGAACTCGTACCAAGAAAGCTATTCGGCGAAAACCACTTAAACAGAGCGCTTTACAAAACATGCACAGCACACCTCTCATCGATTAACCAGCCATTTACTGGGGTGTTTTTCATTAAACGAGTTACTGGGGGATATTCCCCCCTCGTGTCTTCGATCTAAACAAAAACTCATCTTAAAAATTCGACTGGCATTCGATAGCCTTGTAAAAAAAATACAAAATTATCATCTATGTTGTTCTCAGGGTCACTGATGACGTCACAGGTCAGGTAAAGCAAAGCTGTTCATTGATGCCATGAGTGGCTCGATGCACCATTTTTGCGCGACATATTGCTATTAGACGTATTATTTATCAGCAAATTGATTGGATGTTTGTGTCTGGTACCCCTGAGTACTATTATGGGTTGTTGATGCCCTAGAGTCAGGTCAAGGTTATTATAAGCCACGAGTTAAAACTGTCACGTACGGTCATAGGGCATTATGGTACGTGTTTATGAGCTTGTTTTTCGTCTAGAAGGTGCAACATGACTTTTGAACACCGATTGTTTCATAAAACTGGCGTACGAGATTTTAAAAAAAAACAGAAACGGAATATGTACGCATCGCAATCACATATATGTTATCGCAATAACATATATGTTATTGCGATTTAACGGCATTTCTGTATACAGAAGTGCCTATTTTGTGGTTGAAAGGCTATAATTAGAAATTTTTAAGCAGGGACGTACGAACGTCATGGAAAGTGAGGGAGGGGGCAATGAGACTTTGATTTCGTTTAACCCTCGCCAGTGCAGGGGGTGATGCCACCCCTCGGTTTTTCGGGAATAACTCGCGTAAATATAAACCGATTGCGATGCAACTTTCAGTACCCTACTTGTGAACAATTTGACACATATTATGAAATTTTAAGTTGTAGGTCACATGACCCGTGACCTTTGACCTGTTTCTCAAGGTCATGTCAGGCACAACTGGCGTCCCGTAGTATTGATCCTGGTAACTTGTGCAGTTTCATAGTGTTTGTTGTTCAGGAGCACAGGTGTTTCCAGGTGACAGTTGTGGTTTCCATTGAGATTGTGACCTCGATTGACCTTTTCAGAGGTCAACCAAGGTCACTGACCTCCGATGACCTCATATTACTTTTTTGGCTTCTGGCAGTTTCTAGGACATTTTGTGACGCTGATTTCAAATATGGGATCCATTTTACATAATTGTATGTTCCACTGGGGCCATGCGCCCCAACAGGTCAACCGAGGTCACTGACCTCAATGACCTGACATGACCTGACATTACTTTTTTTTGGAATTTGGCAGTTTCTAGGACATTTTGTGACGCTGATTTCAAATTTGGCACCCATTTAGCATAATTATATGCTCATTCGCAATTCTAGCTCGGTTAAATTCAATTTATACGCATCTACAATTTGGTTGAATGTTGGGTCATTGACATGACCAGAGTTGACATAATGGCCTAGGACCTTCAAATCGGGTATTAATGGCTTCCTCTCTTGACTAGCAACACGCTCGTGTTTTAATCGAAGCTTTAGCTCAATTAGGGGTGCAGCGCTAGGAGGGGTTGTACCCCCCCCCCCCCCCCCATGCACGGTCAAGCACTGATCGGACGCTGCACGGGCGAGGGTTAAAGATAAACCTATACAAGAGTTGCAAGAGTTGAACTCTTGAATGATTCCTTGAATTCTTTGGTACATTCAAGGAGAATTGGTCGATTAAAAAACATTAAAAAATATAGTCATGCTCCTTGCACAATCACTACGAAAAATAGTTGCAAGAGTTCTTCTTTGAATAGTTGAGCTCTTAACGCCTTGGTGAACCTGTTGCTATATCCAACTTCCCATGGAGCGAAAGAAAAGTTTAAGCAAATATTTTAACAAAAAAGTGAGGCCATGCCTGCTACCCTATTATCTCGACTGTGTTTTGGAGATATCGACTTCAAGTTTGCATACCTACATATTTATAATTGCACGTAGATATCATCTAGGTGTTCCACTTGAATTGTTTTAAAGCTTTGAAAATACGTAGACAATAGGGTTTGTAATTTGCAGATTTATGGACTCAAGAAATAAGATATGAGGATGCATGGAAACAAAAGCTGTAAGATGCATGTTCATGGTTAGTCATTTGAGATATCGCAATTTCGATTGTTTTCCTTTTATAAACTCTTGTTTTAGGTATAACAAAAACATTCAACATGCAACCTCACTTTAACGTTATTTCCGGTAGACCTATAATGACCTCACTGTTTTTCTTCCGTGAACTTTTGCGCTATTGATGTGGGAGAGCGTATTGGAAGTTCGCCGACGATACTATAGTATTAGTTTAGGATATATTGCGAGATAACGCCCGGTGGCGAAAGAAGACCCTTAGTAACTCAAGTGCGCATTCGTGATGCGTGATAGATACAAGAGACACCGGGACGGAAGTCAAGGCCAGAGCAAGAGTTGTCGAACGGAGGTTTGTGTCATCCAGTGAATCCTGCGTAAGCTATTATGCCACGAAGTAAGCCATTTTCCTGCTGGAGGCAGTCACGAGGCAGTCACGACACAGGAGGCAGGTCACGAAACACACTCGCAGTTGTTGTCGGTACTCGGAATCAATACTGTTTATCGTTTCACCGTATATACCGTGACTGTCAGGCACGTGATCACGTGACTGCCAGGCACACCGTGACGTGATCGATCCTCACCCAACCCATCCACATTCTCCAAATGGTTTGTCTACCTACTCATAAAAGAATAACACTGCGAACCAATCAACGCACAAAAAAATGAAACCGATTTCACGATTTTGCTTGCGAAACACCACTAACACCGAACTTGTCACATGTATCGCACACATACTGGCAGTGTGATTGTACGCCATCCCTGGTCTGTCAGCACACCAATGCCGGTCTGTGTGGCACGCTTATTGTCAACGCCGTGACACGCAGTGGGCGTGCCGGCCACGCGCCGGCGGCAGTTCGGTGGCCCGGTCCGACTCGAGTGACGTCACGGAATCTCCTGGAACTGTGCCGGCGACTTCCCCGAAAACTAGCTGGTCTCCGTGTGTCCACGCAGGATACACTGTCGACGGGCGGCGGCGGCGGCGGCGGCGGCGGCGGCGATCGATGATTCACGGTGGCAGCATGACTAGGTCGGGTCGGCGGCGGCAGGGCACAGTCGTCTGCCGGCGGCCAGCGGGACTGGCTCGTGCGACGCGCGCCTCTCTGCGACTCCGTGATGGCCGCCCTGCAGCTGTTTGTGCTCGGAGCCGTGCTGGCCGTGCTGGCCGTACACACCGCCCGTGGTAACCCGACGACGCAGGCGCTGAGAGACAAGCCGCGCGAGAGCATCATCCAGGCAGCGGTAAGCGACGCGGCGGCACAATCGGACGGGTGAAGCATCTAAACTTGCTTCTGCATACTCTCCAGGACCCAGGTCTATCATTGATGTTGTTTCAAATCGCTTAGAGTACATTTATGTGTCAATTGCACCATGGCATTTTCAATTCACTATGTGCAATGCAAATTTTAGAGATAAATATTTTGCGTTCTTTACTAATAATTCAACGTCTATATTAATGTTCTGAAACCTGTACTATATGCATATTGCATACCGTCTCCAAATAATTTTAACTGCAGATCGCATTACGGTTTAACAGACGTGTTTACTTCTTTATCGTGTCACTCGGGCTATTGCTAGAAAGTTTTGGTTTGTAAATTATATCTAACTTGGGACAACTGTGAATCCCATTGTATCAAATTCACATCACATCTTATACCTATTCATGAACTGCACAGGAGAATTGCAATGTATTTCTTTTGAGACTGTCATTGTGAAACGCAGTCATCGGCCACTGGTGTATTACCAGTTTTGCCTCTGCTTATGAATGCATCGCTAGCTAATAGCTATTACGAAGAAGCGAATGAAAGCAAGACTTGAGAAGCGAATGAAAGCACATTCAACGCCTAGATGTGAACAATTAAAAATGCTGCAATGCAAAGCGTTACTAGCATCTCAGAATCTTGCCGCATTCAGTCATTGGGGTACGTTGTTGTGACACTTGATTCTTAGTTGAATAGCAGCATGGAAAGGAAAGTTTGACATTTAACGAATAACATCGATTATCATGTTTACACCAAAAAATAACTATTCTAAGTTAGCACATTATTTTTGATGAAAATATATTCACTATACCTACCAATGCTACTTTAGAAAATAAACACGATGCTTTGTCGCCACCGGTTACAATTGATTATCGCTCAGAATCACATCAGACGAATGTAACCGTTTGGTAAGCGAAATTCGTCAACACGCTCACGGTCAGACTCCGCACGCCAATCGGCAATCTATCGAATATGTCTCATTGCCAAGCAACGAGCGGCCCGCATGCGAAGGAGCGATTAGGACAGCCTCATTCCATATAGGTATGTGGGTTCGATCGAAACGCTTCTTATGTATTCGATGCGTTTGTGACGCATAAAGAAAATACTGGTTCTCGCTTGATTTCGTTTCAAGAATGAAGACCCCATTTCTCTAGTACTCTTCGCTTGAAGCTATGACGCTGCAAGAGCACAATGCCCATGCCCCGCTGTGATTGTAGCCTCTGTTTACACCGCTGTCGCCCTGTCGGTTTACACGAGTCTCTGTCACACGAGTCTCTGTCCGTCAGACGTACCTGACTCGGTATGGCTACTCGTCATCTAACCCGACCGAAGACAGGACCGGCTCACTGGTGTCTCTCTCCAGCAACCTGGCCGATTTCCAGCGGTTCGCCGGACTCGAAGTGACAGGTCAGTGCGCGACCCGTGCAGCCGTCCCAGTCAGGGAGGGCTGACCACCACTGGTCGGCATTCGATTCTTGTCTTGCTTTTACGAAGTCACACAGAATAGCGTGTGGGATAGCTGTACAATTATCAGTTTGCCGTCGACTCACCGCCCTGCACCTATCTGGCCTGACCCGATCTCGCATTGCAAAAAAAAATACAAACAATATCTTTGTAAACTAGTTTAACTGTAAATAGTAAATTGAGATTTACTGTCCTGGGGGTTTGTGAAACCCGAACTAAAAACATGTGTGAAAAATATTTGTAATAACAAATAAATTATTTGTAATTACAAACTTTTTTGCTTTGTGAAATTGGCCTCTGACCTGCCCTGCCGCCTGCTCTGCTCTCTTAGGTATGCTGGATGATGCTACCGTTCAGAAGATGCGGCAGCCGCGGTGTGGAGTGAAGGACAAGCTGGGGCCGAGCTACCGCGCTCGCCGCAGGAAGCGCTACGCTCTGCAGGGTAAGGACATACTGGGGCCGAGCTACCGCGCTCGCCGCAGGAAGCGCTACGCTCTGCAGGGTAAGGACAAACTGGGGCCGAGCTACCGCGCTCGCCGCAGGAAGCGCTACGCTCTGCAGGGTAAGGACAAACTGGGGCCGAGCTACCGCGCTCGCCGCAGGAAGCGCTACGCTCTGCAGGGTAAGGACAAACTGGGGCCGAGCTACCGCGCTCGCCGCAGGAAGCGCTACGCTCTGCAGGGTAAGGACATAACTGGGGCCGACCTACCGCGCTCGTCACAGGAAGCGCTACGCTCTGCAGGGTAAGGACATACTGGGGCCGAGCTACCGCGCTCGCCGCAGGAAGCGCTACGCTCTGCAGGGTAAGGACATAACTGGGGCCGAGCTACCGCGCTCGTCACAGGAAGCGCTACGCTCTGCAGGGTAAGGACATACTGGGGCCGAGCTACCGCGCTCGCCGCAGGAAGCGCTACGCTCTGCAGGGTAAGGACATAACTGGGGCCGAGCTACCGCGCTCGCCGCAGGAAGCGCTACGCTCTGCAGGGTAAGGACATAACTGGGGCCGAGCTACCGCGCTCGCCGCAGGAAGCGCTACGCTCTGCAGGGTAAGGACATAACTGGGGCCGAGCTACCGCGCTCGCCGCAGGAAGCGCTACGCTCTGCAGGGTAAGGACATACTGGGGCCGAGCTACCGCGCTCGCCGCAGGAAGCGCTACGCTCTGCAGGGTAAGGACAAACTGGGGCCGAGCTACCGCGCTCGCCGCAGGAAGCGCTACGCTCTGCAGGGTAAGGACATAACTGGGGCCGAGCTACCGCGCTCGCCGCAGGAAGCGCTACGCTCTGCAGGGTAAGGACATAACTGGGGCCGAGCTACCGCGCTCGCCGCAGGAAGCGCTACGCTCTGCAGGGTAAGGACATAACTGGGGCCGAGCTACCGCGCTCGCCGCAGGAAGCGCTACGCTCTGCAGGGTAAGGACAAACTGGGGCCGAGCTACCGCGCTCGCCGCAGGAAGCGCTACGCTCTGCAGGGTAAGGACATAACTGGGGCCGAGCTACCGCGCTCGCCGCAGGAAGCGCTACGCTCTGCAGGGTAAGGACATAACTGGGGCCGAGCTACCGCGCTCGCCGCAGGAAGCGCTACGCTCTGCAGGGTAAGGACATAACTGGGGCCGAGCTACCGCGCTCGCCGCAGGAAGCGCTACGCTCTGCAGGGTAAGGACATAACTGGGGCCGAGCTACCGCGCTCGCCGCAGGAAGCGCTACGCTCTGCAGGGTAAGGACATAACTGGGGCCGACCTACCGCGCTCGTCACAGGAAGCGCTACGCTCTGCAGGGTAAGGACATAACTGGGGCCGACCTACCGCGCTCGTCACAGGAAGCGCTACGCTCTGCAGGGTAAGGAGATACTGGGACCGAGCTACCGCGCTCGCCGCAGGAAGCGCTACGCTCTGCAGGGTAAGGACATAACTGGGGCCGAGCTACCGCGCTCGCCGCAGGAAGCGCTACGCTCTGCAGGGTAAGGACAAACTGGGGCCGAGCTACCGCGCTCGCCGCAGGAAGCGCTATGCTCTGCAGGGTAAGGACATAACTGGGGCCGAGCTACCGCGCTCGCCGCAGGAAGCGCTACGCTCTGCAGGGTAAGGACAAACTGGGGCCGACCTACCGCGCTCGCCGCAGGAAGCGCTACGCTCTGCAGGGTAAGGACATACTGGGGCCGAGCTACCGCGCTCGCCGCAGGAAGCGCTACGCTCTGCAGGGTAAGGACATACTGGAGCCGAGCTACCGCGCTCGCCGCAGGAAGCGCTACGCTCTGCAGGGTAAGGACATAACTGGGGCCGACCTACCGCGCTCGTCACAGGAAGCGCTACGCTCTGCAGGGTAAGGACATACTGGGGCCGAGCTACCGCGCTCGTCACAGGAAGCGCTACGCTCTGCAGGATAAGGACATACTGGGGCCGAGCTACCGCGCTCGTCGCAGGAAGCGCTACGCTCTGCAGGGTAAGGACATACTGGAGCCGAGCTACCGCGCTCGTGGCAGGAAGCGTTACGCTCTGCAGGATAAGGACATACTGGAGCCGAGCTACCGCGCCTGCCAAGGAAGCGCTACGCTCTGCAGGGTAAGGACATAACTGGGGCCGACCTACCGCGCTCGTCACAGGAAGCGCTACGCTCTGCAGGGTAAGGACATAACTGGGGCCGACCTACCGCGCTCGTCACAGGAAGCGCTACGCTCTGCAGGGTAAGGACATACTGGGGCCGAGCTACCGCGCTCGTCGCAGGAAGCGCTACGCTCTGCAGGGTAAGGACAAACTGGGGCCGAGCTACCGCGCTCGCCGCAGGAAGCGCTACGCTCTGCAGGGTAAGGACATAACTGGGGCCGAGCTACCGCGCTCGCCGCAGGAAGCGCTACGCTCTGCAGGGTAAGGACATAACTGGGGCCGAGCTACCGCGCTCGCCGCAGGAAGCGCTACGCTCTGCAGGGTAAGGACAAACTGGGGCCGAGCTACCGCGCTCGCCGCAGGAAGCGCTACGCTCTGCAGGGTAAGGACATAACTGGGGCCGAGCTACCGCGCTCGCCGCAGGAAGCGCTACGCTCTGCAGGGTAAGGACAAACTGGGGCCGACCTACCGCGCTCGCCGCAGGAAGCGCTACGCTCTGCAGGGTAAGGACATACTGGGGCCGAGCTACCGCGCTCGCCGCAGGAAGCGCTACGCTCTGCAGGGTAAGGACATACTGGAGCCGAGCTACCGCGCTCGCCGCAGGAAGCGCTACGCTCTGCAGGGTAAGGACATAACTGGGGCCGACCTACCGCGCTCGTCACAGGAAGCGCTACGCTCTGCAGGGTAAGGACATACTGGGGCCGAGCTACCGCGCTCGTCACAGGAAGCGCTACGCTCTGCAGGATAAGGACATACTGGGGCCGAGCTACCGCGCTCGTCGCAGGAAGCGCTACGCTCTGCAGGGTAAGGACATACTGGAGCCGAGCTACCGCGCTCGTGGCAGGAAGCGTTACGCTCTGCAGGATAAGGACATACTGGAGCCGAGCTACCGCGCCTGCCAAGGAAGCGCTACGCTCTGCAGGGTAAGGACATAACTGGGGCCGACCTACCGCGCTCGTCACAGGAAGCGCTGCGCTCTGCAGGGTAAGGACATAACTGGGGCCGACCTACCGCGCTCGTCACAGGAAGCGCTACGCTCTGCAGGGTAAGGACATACTGGGGCCGAGCTACCGCGCTCGTCACAGGAAGCGCTACGCTCTGCAGGATAAGGACATACTGGAGCCGAGCTACCGCGCTCGTCGCAGGAAGCGCTACGCTCTGCAGGGTAAGGAGATACTGGGACCGAGCTACCGCGCTCGTGGCAGGAAGCGTTACGCTCTGCAGGATAAGGACATACTGGAGCCGAGCTACCGCGCTCGTCGCAGGAAGCGCTACGCTCTGCAGGGTAAGGAGATACTGGGACCGAGCTACCGCGCTCGTGGCAGGAAGCGTTACGCTCTGCAGGATAAGGACATACTGGAGCCGAACTACCGCGCCTGCCAAGGAAGCGTTACGCTCTGCAGGATAAGGACATACTGGAGCCGAGCTACCGCGCTCGTCGCAGGAAGCGCTACGCTCTGCAGGGTAAGGAGATACTGGGACCGAGCTACCGCGCTCGTGGCAGGAAGCGTTACGCTCTGCAGGATAAGGACATACTGGAGCCGAACTACCGCGCCTGCCAAGGAAGCGTTACGCTCTGCAGGATAAGGACATACTGGAGCCGAGCTACCGCGCCTGCCAAGGAAGCGCTACGCTCTGCAGGATAAGGACATTTATCAGTTCTTATTTATATCTTCGTCCTCCAGCTTTCTATGCTTTCACATATAGCCTGACCACGACTTGAGCATCTCAGTTTCGAATGAAATTATTCGGAGAACAACGTTGAACCTGGGATCGAGCAGTCATCTTGGGAGTGTGTGGGTTGATGATGAAAGGTGAAGATGAAGAAAGGAAGTAGCTCGATAAGGGCTTCCGTGTTCTCTCTGCTGCTTCCGCCACCATCGCCTGCAGGGAAATGTACGGTAATCTCTGCCGCAGAAACGGATGTCGGGTTTCTCAAGCTCCGGGAGACGCTCTCGTACCTGATGGGTGCATTGTGGAACTCACGCCACCAAGCGCTCGATCGTCTTTGTTGACACCTCCTTTAGTCTGGGACACACACACACACACACACACACACACACACACACACACACACACACACACACACACACACACACACACACGCCTACATACAGAACGCAGGCCAGCCGGCCCACAAGGCCGTGACCTCACGCTGCGTATCTGCTGACGTGGCGTCCAAGGAGCGGAGCGGAATCCAGGTCACGGCGGAAGGTCACCGGATGGTGGCTCAGTTGCGCGTTTTGGCGAGTGTGTGATAACCCGGCCACCAATGGCTGCCAACCAAATGTGTACGATCTAATTTTGTGTGAGATTAAGATGAAGGATGCCGTGGATATGAAACAAAATGATGAGGCCAAAGCAAATGTTGATATAAGCACATTCCGTCAATCATTCTGTTGTTTGTAGTTCGTGCGTCACGTCCTGTAAGCTGATCTTTGTGGCCCGGTTTCAGGGAGCCGGTGGAGGACGAAGAGCCTGAAGTACAAAATCATGAGCTGGCCTTCACGTCTGGAAAGCAACAAGAAGGGCGTGGAAGAGGCCATCCGGGACTCCTTCAAAGCGTGGTCCGACGTGTCCGGGCTGACGTTCCAGAAAGTCGCCAGCACCTCCAAGGCCAACATCGAGATCAGGTGCGTTAGAACGAGAGACGCTGCTTCTCAGTTACACTGAATATTCATGATATATTATTAGAAATACCTGATTCAACAACCATTAGTTTGATTTCAAGCAGTACTTGTTATCATTTCCTTTTTGTAATGCAAACAGCAATAAGATCTGGGACGTCACTAATTATTTTACGCATCCAACGTGCGGAGTAGATACGGCAGGCGACAGCGGGAATTCAGCTCAGCAACAACTAGGGTTAGGTCACGGCCTATCTTGCTCTGACATTCCCATCTGACCTCACTTGACCCGA
Organism: Chirona hameri; assembly: GCA_036785665.1. Classification (NCBI taxonomy): domain Eukaryota; kingdom Metazoa; phylum Arthropoda; class Thecostraca; order Balanomorpha; family Balanidae; genus Chirona; species Chirona hameri. The sequence goes on from JAXIVJ010008351.1 coordinate 45,795, forward strand.
CCGAGCCTGACCTCATGACCCGACCCAGCCTGACCTCATGACCCGACCCAGCCTGACATCATGAGTCATGACCCGACCCGCCGCAGGTTTGCCAGCGGCGACCACGGCGACGGTGACGAGTTTGACGGCGCCGGCGGCACCCTGGCGCACGCCTTCTTCCCCATCTACGGCGGCGACGCCCACTTCGACGACAGCGAGGGCTGGAAGGTGGACCCGAAGAAGCGCGGCGGTATCGACTTGTTCACGGTGGCGGCGCACGAGTTCGGCCACAGCCTGGGCCTCTCGCACTCGGACAACAACCGCGCCCTGATGGCGCCCTTCTACAAACCGCCCAGCCTCGACCGCGACGTCGTCAAGGAGGATGACGTCAAGGGTATTCAGGTGAGGGCGGAACGGAGACTGGCCGACGCTTCTCAGTCGGGTTCAAGGAGGACGACGTCAAGGGTATTCAGGTGAGTGCGGAGCGGATACTGACCGACGCTTCTCAGTCGGGTTCAAGGAGGGCGACGTCAAGGGTATTCAGGTGAGGGCGGAACGGAGACTGGCCGACGCTTCTCAGTCGGGTTCAAGGAAACTACGCCGGCTGCCTCGATCGACAGCATCCTTCAAACATATCCTGATGCTGAACTATTCCATCGTCTGATGCTGAACTATTCCATCGTTATTAGCTCGAGCACCTCGGCTGCTGATATTACGGTTGTGTTTTCTTCTAAGGTGGCACTTCAATATCCATGTTACTTACCATGTGGTCTCCATGTCCTCAGGAGCTGTACGGCCCTCCGACTGTGGCCTCGAACCCTGTGCCGAAGCCGCGGGAGTCATCGCCGCCCAGCGACCGGGAGGAGCGGGACCCGATTCTCTGCACCGACAGCTCCGTCGACGCCATGCTCTCGCTCGAGATGAACGGCAAGAAGCGCACGTACGCGTTCAAGGGCGCCAACTACTGGCGCTTGACCAGCACCGGCGTGGAGCAGGGCTACCCGCGCCGCATCCGGGACATGTGGGGCGGCCTGCCCGACAACCTGGACGCCATCCTGCCGCATGAGGAGTCCAACAAGATCTTCTTCTTTAAGGTGAGGTCTATCAGCACAACGTACGACAAAGTATCGGGCTCTGTTAGCCTTTTGTTTACTTGACCTGTTGTTGTTGAGGTCTGAAACGGACGCCTAGGCTATACACGATGCTCTGAAAACGGTCGGAACCTCTTCCTACCTCGTATGCTACTAGATGCTGCTACTACTAGACCTTGTGCTTTTAATATCACCAAATATCGCATCCAATGGAGCCGGCAACACTAGTATGGCATGTGTACTGTGGGTTTAGCTTATACCCAGGTAGCATCGCCCAACAAGCCTCAAACTCCTACCAACAGGGGAGCCAGTATTGGCGAATGACAAACCTGAAGATGGACGACGGCTTCCCGAAGCCGATCTCTGGAGGCTTCCCCGGCATCCCTGACAACATAGACGCCGCCTTGAAGTGGGTCGCCAACGGCAAATGGTACTTCTTCAAGGGGTCTCAGTACTGGAGGTACGAGAGCGAGCTCGGTTCGACCGGCATTTCGGGAGTGAGCGATAGGTACCCGCAGCCCATCAGCGTGTGGAAGGGCATCCCCAACAATGTCGACAGCGTGCTCACGTACGAGAACAAGCGGACCTACTTCTTCAAGGGAAACACCTACTACCGGTTCAACGATGCCGACTTCACGGTAAGTGTTGACTTTTAGCCCTCGTATTTTGCCATTTGTTCACGTATGTCCCGTAACGGAAACATAATGGTTGAACATTGGAACATTTATTTTGGCAACATCGTCTCGCGCTATTTGTAACAGAACGTTACTTTTATAAACTACGCTAAAATACCTTATCGCAATGTGTGTGCACACCGACGTTTTACATTTGGCGATGTGTATCTGCTCGCCCGTCAGGTGGACTCGTCGTACCCACGCTCCACGGGACAGTACTGGTTCGGCTGTGACAGCCGGCGATCCAACCTGGTGACGCCGTCCAGCCACAGTGCGGAAGGCGACCCGGCCGAGTACGATGATGCAGGTAAGCTGCCGCCGCCCCCGCCGCCGCCCCCCCCCCCCCCCCCCGCCGCCCCCGCCGCCACCACCGGCGCCAGTCGCGGCGCCACAGCCGCTGACGGCGAACAGAGTTAGCAGCCCGTGTCGCTGACACAAAACAGAGCCCAATATAGAGCGCAGACGGTCCACTCAGTATCTGTGAGAATCAATCTTTAATTTCGCCACGGGAAAATATTGATAAGGCCACGGCTCAATCGAAAATTTATATGTTAAATCGAATTTCGCAACTTCAACTGGAAATTGTTTGTATTCCAAGACACAGGAGAGTTTATAAATGGGTAAAAATTTATGCTGTCTCAATGCCAGGGTTGTTCTCTCTGTCTTGATTTACATGACATTAACCCGCGCACTGCAGGGGGTTGATTCCCCCCCCTCAGGTTTTCGCAGATATTGACAAAACGGCGGCGCGCAGCGCCACCGAGTTTTGACACACCTGTTACGACATCAATTGCGCACACTATGGACAAAAAAATAACCTCGGGTCATCTCAGGTCAGGTCACCAGACCAGGTCAAGTGACCCCACCTCCAAAAATGTTTGCAGTTGCGCCAAAGCCAGAGTTTCTTACCGATCAGTTTGAAACTTACAGAATGTCATGAGGGCATCAGTATTTACAACTCTTGTATCTCGGAATTTATATATCGGTGACCTAAGGTCTGGGAAATTTTGTAACCTCCCCATAATAAGTCAACGGGGAAATATACAAATGCTTCCTATTTCAAGGATATGCATGATATTAATCCAATTACTTCTGGATCATGTTATTATAGGATATTCTTGATGATCCAAGTGTAATTTGTGTTCAGTGACCCCTATGAGGTCATTTGAGGTCATGCGAGGTCACCATCATTTGTTTGTCAATAACTCCCGGCATAATGCAGCTAGAGAAGTAAAACAGACAGCAATGTGTTTGTCTCTTCGAGACACGTCTTGCTATATGCAATATGTCCTACTTGGGTTACCACTTGACCTTGACCTGAGGTGAAATTTATAAGTTAACTTAACAAGGTCACCATGTATATTATTCAAAGCGCCTTGACGAGATAAACACAATGGCGTAAACAGTTTTTCGTTAGTTTTATCAAGTAACAAGTTAATAGCGAAAAACTATTTTGAAAAAAGGCAATTTCTTTCCTTTTTGGCCTCTGGAGCCTCAAATATTGACATGAGATCAATTTTGAGGACCATTGTCGATTGAAAATTTCACTGGCTGCCGTTTCCTTTTTTCTGTTTGTTTCTAACTAGCATAGTTTCCGAGATGTATGGGAAGTTCTGGAGCGATGTCCTAAAACAGGGAAAAAATGGAAAATTTGACCTTTTATGACCTTTGGTGACTTCAATTTTGACCTGATCTAAGACAATACTGATTACTTTCGATAGAACTTGTATCAAGCTATAAAATGACGCTTTCCGCTTGTCGCTGCGTATCTTAGTTTTCGAGATCTCACGGGGGCGGAAATCAACCCCCCCCCCCCCCCCCCCTCCTCCTGCAGTTCGTATTCGGCGCAAAGCCCCTGCAGTGCGCGGGTTAAGCGCCACACATATCCTCAAAAGTTCCATGACCCCTGTCTGCTATCATCTATTCAAACCAAACAGTGGACATTTGCTCGTTCTGTGGGCGTGCAGAAGCTAAACATACTCTGCGTCTGTTTTGCATCTGGTGCCGCCTCGATTGCGGCATTTCCACCGTCAGCATTGACTATTGACTCGGGTGGTGTTTACCGGTGGTTCACGAGGCCGCGGCTGTACAGACCCAGCTGATGGGCTGAACTCCCAGCATCGCCGTCTCATGGTGTGTGATGCCGCCAGGGGTGTAGTTTCCTATTCAGCTGAGGCGATTTTTCCCAGCTCAGCCCCCCCCCCCCACTTGTCTGGAGAAGCTACGCCCCTGGATGCCGCCACCGGGGCCGTGTTATGACTGGCGCCGGACAGTGGTCCTCTGTTGTCCCCGTGTGTCGTGTGGTGCCCCCACCCGGGTCGTGTTATGACTGGCGCCGGACAGCTGTCCTCTGTTGTCCCCGTGTGTCGACCGAGTCTGCGCTGCCGTCAGCAGGCGCGGCTGTATACAGCTGTCGCCACCCGATACGGCAGGGTACGGATTGCCACACAGACGCCCTATGACGTCACTGGGGGTCTGGCAGGCCGGCCACTGCTGCGTGGTGTGTCTGGTGATATAATGTTCACAGCGCAGCTGAAACCAGTGACCTCGAATGCTCTACGCCGAACGCTCTTATAATAAATGCGGTTTGTGTATACAGAAGATGATGCAACTGATACAAAGGGTGTGGAGCATAGAAATGATGCCCTGTTCTGAGCATACTGGCAATCACTGTTCCGTAAATGACTCACCGTGTCACCATATTTTCATAAATCTGCAACATATATGCATCACATTTTCTTTTTAGTTTTAAGTTGTATTTTCTGGTCATACAACATGGTGTACTTCATCCTCAGGTTCATGACTGATTTCCACGATTATGTCAGCACTTAATGTTCCGCACACTGCAAGGTACGGCAAAATGTGTTGTGCTTGCCGGTCTACATAACATCTAACACGCATGACCTAGAATAGATGGATGCAGTTTTTTTCCTAACAAACATGCACGCCATGTGTCACCATCCAATAAACCTAGCACTCGCAATATGTTGCCAGGAAATGTCGTATAACCGATGACATGCAACATTCTCGAAACCCCGCATTTTATATCCCAACTAGCCAAGCGTCTGACGTGTGACACGTTGTCACGTGACGTGTGTCTGACGTGTGACATGCTGTACACTCAACATTAGATTCATGCTTATAGGACTTGTTAGTAAAGCATGCGCTATGCATCTAGTCAATGATAGATCCACAATTTCCTCTTCTGTGAAATGCTGCTGCATATGCCACATCCACGTGGTTTTGGCATTTCTACACATTCGGTATGAGCCTGTACAGTCTATCGATGTAGGACAAACTAACATTTAACTTTCTCACACACCCGCTAAAAGTGTCGCACTCAACCTGCCTGCGCTGAAGCATGTTAGCACTGTTGACGGAGTAAACGTACCATTTGTACATGCACACATTGCCGACATGTCCGAAGTTGATATAGAGTGCACATTGCGGTCTGTTCTAATGTACTGTGACACGCTGATGCTTCGATTCGCGGCATATCACACAAAATAAGTTCCGATGTGCATGTTCCCTAACAAAGTATGCAAAGGTACACGCTGCCGCCTTCATAACCCACTGAATGTTGGGCCATTGTATCCTTTCATCTGATGTCACATTGTCATGTTTGATTGTCAGTCACACTGTTCTAAAGCTGTTTACCTCATGTTTTAACACCAATTTTCACTTTATTTTGACACACACCTTTCTTTGCACCCTTTTCCATTCGGTCTTGGTTGGCGTGCATCACTTTGCCGTCTAGTTTGATTTTCCTTTCGGTATCATTTTATTCCCAGAACTTTTGAACCTACTTTTAAACAACATGTCATTATTATGCAAGGTAGTCGACAGTCGTGTGATGTTGGATAGTCATCCTTGTAACGTGCGCTCTGACATCGCGCCTGTTCGTCTCTCAGTGATGGGATTCGGCACCGGAGGCGTGCAGCCGAGGATAGGAGGCGCGGGCGCCGCCGCTGGGCTGCTGCCCAGTCTGCTGCTGCTGCTGCTGTCAGCCGCACTGGCCGTGCTGCGCTGCTGAGACGGCTGCCCAGTCTGCTGCTGCTGCTTGCTGTCAGCCGCACTGGCCGTGCTGCGCTGCTGAGACGGCTGCCCAGTCTGCTGCTGCTGCTGCTGCTGCTGCTGTCAGCCGCACTGGCCGTGCTGCGCTGCTGAGACGGCTGCCCAGTCTGCTGCTGCTGCTGCTGCTGCTGTCAGCCGCACTGGCCGTGCTGCGCTGCTGAGGACGGCTGCCCAGTCTGCTGCTGCTGCTGCGCGGCCGTGCTGCGCTGAGTGTTGTGACATCCAGCGAACGTATCGCAGACTCCGAGGAGACGATGCTCTGTGCCTGCTTTCTCTCCGTGCGCTGTGGTGCTTGCTAGCGATCGACAAAGGAGCTGATCCAACACAACTGCCAGTAACTTGCAGCCAGCCTCAAAACAGAATATGTCACGACAATGATTTTCACACTGAAGGTCTTTAAATACGAACGACCGTACTATATGTAGCAGCGACAGTGTGTCCCTGACCGCCGCTGGCGTCCTGGTTATCGTCACACGGGTGTCTGGTTTGACTCGGCTCGTTTGACTCAGCTGGGCGCTGAGTCAGAGTCTGCGGCGCTCGAGTGGTGATACACTGTTGAACGTGATGTATTGACTGAAGTGTTATCGAGCTGGGTGTGTGAGGAGTTACGAGGTGTGGGCATGTGCTGCGCTGGCTGCCGACACAGTGAATGGATGCATCGGCAGATCATGTAACGGAGTGGGACGTGCATGAGCTCGTGAAGTGATAGACTCGGATGTGTGGATGATTGGATGTGAGATACGGAGTTGAGAGGCGGGGGAGCGGGGTGTGGGCATTAGACTCTGTGTGGTGTGGCGTGTCTCTGTGATAGAACCCGTGCCTCACATGCCGGCGTAATGGAGCAGTCTGTGAACTCACGGTGATGTACGCAGAGCATCGCTCGATATGAATGGTGCAGAATGTGTGCAGTGTGTACCCAATATGTCTGTATTGCGGTTACGACGGACCAGTTAGCGCATTTCCGATGTACTTTGCAGTGTTAAAAGGAAGTCCGTCTTTACGGAGACTGGCGTTGACTATTCTTACTGGCTGCATGGTCTAGTCGTAAAATATTCGTGCTATTCAACAACGCCGCGGTATCGCTTTGTGTTATGTAAGTTATCAGGAATGTTTAAAGTGCATTTATCATAAGCCATGTCCTATCGAAACCGAGTCTCCTGTTGGAGTTTTCGGTCATTATCACCATACTTGCCAGTGTAAATGAATATGCATAGTAATACACGTCTATAACAGTCTTTGCAGGTGTTTAATTTAACTGTGGCTGTGCTCGTTCACATGATGATGGATCGTTCGAATATAGGAAAATGATGCCGTCCTTCAGAACTGAGTCACGCAGGCCGGCGTATAGTCAGGCAATGGGTCATCTGTTTAGCTGATGTCAGAATCTTCTGAGATTTCGGCAACCATCTATCTCTAACAGCTAACAGATACAAATTTAACATTTCATTCACATTCTCCAGAACATGTATGGAAATTCAGCTGGTGTGGCCAGTGGCGAATCCAGAGGGGGACCCATCCAGAGGGGGACCTTGAGCCTCGAATGAAGAAGCCCCTCTGGCCTCTAGAGCAGGGGCTCCGCCACGGGGGAAGGGGGGGGGGGGGCATGTCTCCCATTCTTGAGCCAGGGGGATTATCCCAAATTTTTCCCTGACAAACAACTACAAATCATCCATCCCCACTGCTCAACATCTTTTCGTTGACGCTCCACACATCGCTTCGTTGACGCTGGAGCCACGTTTGGGCTCCAGAGGGCCCACTCTAGCCTCCAGAGGGTCCATTCTGGCTTGAAGGGGACCGATTCTGTTTTGCAGAGGCCCATTGTGACATGTTGAAGGAGCATTTTGAGCAAAATGGTTCACTCTGGCCCATGGGTGGAGTTTCCTGTTCAAATGGTGGGCGACTTCCCCACCAACTTTGTGTTTTGCCTCACCAACTTTTGTCGGATTTGAAGATTTCCTGGCGTTGAAATGGCCATTTTTCACCGTTAACCATTGGAAACAACCCAGCCTAGGACATTTTGCCCCACAACATTGTCTGAAAAGCTCCACCCATGATCTGGCCTACGTTTGTCTTCTAGGTCAAGAGAGCCCACCAAAGCCTGGGGAGGCACATTTTGCTACGTGGTGGCTCCTTGACCGAATACTGGATTCGCCACCGGAAGTGGCTGGCATATTGCATCGTGGCAACGCTGTGCATTGGTAGACTGTACCGCAGTACATCTGTTACTGGTAGGTAGAGTGTACCGCAGTACATCTGTAACTGGTAGGTAGACTGTACCGCAGTGCAATCTATTACTGGTAGGTAAACCTTACCGCAGTACATCTGCTACTGGTAGGTAGAGTGTACCACAGTACATCTGTTACTGGTAGGTAGGGTGTACCGCCAGTACATCTGTTACTGGTAGGTAGAATGTACAGCGGTACATATGTTACTGGTAGGTAGACTGTACCGCAGTGCATCTACGATTGTTAGACTGTGCCGCAGTACCTCTGGTAATTTCAATTCTGGTAATTTCATTGGCTGTGGACGCGTTTTCCGATTCATATTGCTCGAAGCGTACTAGTTAACACTCGCCCTACACCAGCTTTTCACCTTCGCCCTACGGGGGGGGGGGGGGGCGGACGTCCAGGAGAATAGCGATTTTGACTCTGTCAGGAAAACTTCAAAGTTAGAATTATAGATGTAATATAAAAAGGCATGTTCTAGACCAGTTTTGTCTCTGAAATTCAGAAAAGGTAACTATGTGTTCGTAATCTGGGTAAAAAAGCAAAAAAAGTTATAAAAAATGACGTCATGAGTATCTTACACTTTAGGGAGCCATTCCATCACTCAGTAAAAATAGGAGATATTGCTTTTTGAAATTTGGTTTAGATATTGTCTATACTCAAGTCTCCTATATACAATCCGTTTTTTGTACCTTCTTTGAAATGTTGATTTTGTGGTGATTAAAAAAAATCCTTTTATTTTATTCAGGGACCAAAACCCAAAATTTCGCAATTTGATATTTCCATTTTAAAGAATATTGCCATTTTCTATCTTTGCTGAATTGCGTTTGCAATTTGCTTCAAAACTCTGTTTCCTACGATTTTTCAAACATTTAACGTTTTTCCACAACATGACGGTCATTCAAAACATCATTATCTCCAAACTACTTAACCAATTTCAATGAAAATTTTTTACAGCATACGTATATTGTTGTAAACTCAGTCTACGGACAGTGTCAGCAAGATTCGCCGCATGTGTAACAAGTTATGTAAGAAAAACCTCAGGGGGGTCGTTTTAGGGACCCCCCTGTAGGGCAGGGTTTAAATAACACAACATGTCACACTCTTTATGGTTAATTGTAATAGCAATAAGTCCTGTCACGACAAAAGGAGCATTGTACAGCGAACTCCTGCTCCATTGTGTGCGACATGATGGAGGCGGAAATGGGGCCGCAGTTTTACCAGAGATTCAGGATTACAGCTATATTGATATGCGAACATTGCAACATCGTTGGTCATTACTTACAACCCAGAATTTCACCTGACCAGCTAAGATATTCATTCATGCTGCAAACTCCTCATGCTCTCAGAGGACAGAGTTATTAGTCCTGTGAACATGTCACCATTGAGAAACACAAATCAGCTCTTATAATGCACCATCAATTTAGGCTGTCCCAGTCATAACAAACCCACACTCCGCATCAGGAAAACCGTCCAGAGTACCCCGCTGTGTGTGTGGTTGCGGCGACGCACATCACAATGGCTCGCTGTGGCGTTTGTGCACAAACATGCTGCCATTGAAGTGCGGCGGCAGTGGTGGGCGGTCAGCAGGGTCCAACGGCGTGAGAATGCAGACCGGTGCATAAGCAGAGGGCGCCAGGTCCTCCCACCACAGTCTGCGACAGGAGCCTGCTGTAGAGAGACAGCTACCGCCAGCCGCCGCCATCACAGCCCCCCGCCACCGCCCACGCCCACCGCCACCGCCACCGCACACCGCCACCCCCCAGGCCCCCGCCACCGCACCCGCCACCGCCACCGCACACACCCGCCACCGTCCCCCACCGCCCCACCCACCGCCAACCGCCACCGAACACGCCACCCCACACCGCCTACCGCCACCCGCACCACCACGCACAACCACCACCGCCAACCGCCACCGCCAACCGGCCACCCCGACCCCACCGCCACCCGCCACCTGCCCACCGCCACCTTCCCCGCCACCGGCCACACCACCTTCGAACCGCGGCCACCGCCCACCGACCACCGCCACCGCCACCCATTTTCGCCACCGCCACCGACCAACCACCACCGCCCACCGCCACCGCACACCGCACCCCACCGCCACCGCCACCGCCACACCCGACCACGCAATCCTCACATCGCCGACCGCCCACCAGCGTCCGCCGAGTGTTTATCCACTCGCTGAGAGCGTGCT
>JAXIVJ010008352.1:0-22500 GCA_036785665.1 Chirona hameri
ATATATATATATATATATATATATATATATATATATATATATATATATATATATATATATATATATATATATATATATATATATATATATATATATATATATATATATATATAATATATATATATATATATATATATATATATATATATATATATATATATATATATATATATATATATATATATATATATATATATATATATATATATATATATATATATATATATATATATATATATATATATATATATATATATATATATATATATATATATATATATATATATATATATATATATATATATATATATATATATATATATATATATATATATATATATATATATATATATATATATATATATATATATATATATATATATATATATATATATATATATATATATATATATATATATATATATATATATATATATATATATATATATATATATATATATATATATATATATATATATATATATATATATATATATATATATATATATATATATATATATATATATATATATATATATATATAATATATATATATATATATATATATATATATATATATATATATATATATATATATATATATATATATATATATATATATATATATATATATATATATATATATAATACAAAGAGGGCTTACTATACAGGAAAAAATAAAATCGGATCTTTCGGGTATATTGTAGCACCCTGACGAAGGGTGTTATAATATACCCGAAAGCTCCGCTTTTAATATTTGTATTGTGGAGTAAGTCCTCTTTGTATTTAATCTTCATCTGGGATCTCTACGTCCTTTGACCCTTCCGGTCTCACCAGAGACTCCTCAGACCTTCCAAGAAGCCCCTCTTGTGTGTCAAGGGGCCCATTCGGCCTGTTCAGAGGTCCTTCCGACCTGACCAGCGACTGCACTGGCTGCTTTGTCGCCCTGCCGACATGCTCAGGGGCAGGGGCGGCGGATTGCGGGGCGCAGGGTACCCAAAATCCCCCCCCCCCCCCTCAAATGAAAATCCTGGGGAGGGGAAGGGTCATGTTGCCCCCAGATTGAGCAAGCTAAAATCTGGGGGGGGGGGGCAAAACTACCCTTTGCCCCCCAGGATTTTCGACTGTGGGAAATTTTGGATACCTTGCCCCCGCAATCCGCCGCCCCTCCTCAGGTGCCCCTCCGTCCTGCCCAGGAGCCCCTCCAGTCTGGCTAGGAACTCATCCGGCATGTTCAAGGGGCCTTCCGACCGGCCCAGAGACCCTTTCGATCTAGCCAGGGGCCCCTCTGACTTGCCCAGGAGTCCTTCCGATCAGCCCAGCGACTCTTCTGGTCGGCCTGCGCTGGCTGCTTTGTTGCCCTGCCGACATGCTCAATGGGCCCTCCGACCTGCCCTGGAGCCCCTCCGTGCTGGCCAGGGGCCACTTCGGCATGTCCAGGGGCTCTTCTTACCCGCCCCAGGGGTCCTTTCGGTCTGGGCATGGGCCCCTCCTATCTGCGCAGGGGCCCTTTTAACTTTACAGGGGCCCTCTGGTCTCTCCAGGAGTCCTTTAACCTTCTAAGGGGCCCTTCCGACCTAGCAAGGGACTGCGATGGCTGCTTTGTCGCCTTGCGACATGCTCCGAGGGCCCTCCGACCTGCCCTGAGGGCCCCTCCGTGCTGGCTAGGGGCTGATTCGGCATGTTCAGGGGCCCTTCTGACCAACCTAGGGGCCCTTTCGGTCTGGTCAGGGCCCCTCTGAACTGCACAAGGGCCCTCTGGTCTGTCCAGGAGCCCTCCAACCTGCTCAGGGGCCCTTATGACCTGGCAAAGGACTGCGCTGGCCGCTTTGTCGCCCTGTCGACATGCTCAGGGGCCTCTCAACCTGCCCAGGGGCCCCTCTGTGCTGGCTAGGGGCCCATTCGACGTGTTCAGGGGGCCCATTCGACGTGTTCAGGGGGCCCATTCGACGTGCTCAGGGGGGCCTCTGACCCGCTCAGTGGCCCTTTCGGTCTGGTCAGGGGCCCCTCCGACATGCACAGGGCTCTCTTGAACGTCCAAGGGGCCCTCTGGTCTTTCAGAGAGGGCCCTGGTGGCCCTAAAGGGCCTCTGAAGTCCTCTAAACCCTCTAAAGACCACGCCTCGTGTAGTAAAGAGCCTATGATACCGCGCTTCGCGCGGTCTCGTCGGCCCTTTTCGGCGCGCGCCGAAAAGGGGCCTCCAGGGGAGGGGGGGGGGGGGGGGGGCGGCCGCCCCCGCCGCCCTCCCCTTGTATACGTGCCTGGCCAGGCACACAGCACATGAACACAACCAAATTACGCAAACTTCACGGCGAGTAGCGGGGGGGGGGGGGGGGGGGGGGGGGGAGGGAGGGGGCAGGCTCGACTGCCTACCGCCACAGGAAACCTACACTGATTCGTCTGCGCTGTCATCAAGCATCACATTAACGTCTAAGTTGTATTTGCAATCAATGAGAATGCAATGCGAGTTCCGAAAAAAACAGACGTTTCGACAAACATTTATAAATATTTAAATTCTAAAGATATTTAAATCAAGCAATCACAATCTGCTTCATGCAAACCTGGTGCCGATTGTGATTGCTTGACTTAAATATCTTTATAATTTAAAATGTATAATTAGCACTGACGAAGACGCTCTGTTTGTCGAAACGTCTGTTTTTTTATGAACTTTCATTTAATCGTCATTGATTGCGAATACAATGATCATGTCTGATACATTACCGTCTAAGTCAGCTACACTTGACACGGTGCTACATCCGTCCGGGGTTCAGCTCACACTGACTGGGTGCTCTATCTGTATATCTATGTTAAATGTTAAATCAATGCTAAATGTCAGACTAGGACACCCTACAGCACGCCGTCTTGAAGTTCTCCGAACCCCCGGTACTGGCCCCTGGGGTCGAGCCACTTGCGTCGGATGGCCATGATTGGAGGTGGAGGTGGGGGATCCGTGCCTGCGGTGGTACCGGCCAAGCTGGCCTCCACCTCCCACGCGAGGGCCGGGTACCGCACCAATATGCCCTTGAGGACTGTGGAGGTGCGCTGCGTGGCCTCTAGCTGTGACACAAGGTCCTGATGACACAAACATAAAACATGCATAAATACTTATTCCATCTTCCCGTGAAGGGCTGCAGACAAGCATGTTGATACAATGTTCAAATGGCAGTCTATAGGATTGCTGAAGTGTTGTCCATTTATTCATTAAAACAATACATCTTACAGAATTTTATATTATTACTAAACCAATAAAGCCTGAACCTAAAGGGCCAAAATATTATATGGAAGTATTGATAGTGCATATGACAACCATGCATGACAACGTTTTACTGGATTGAAGACCATTCTTGCTTGCAAATGAAGAAACACATACATTCCATTGAATAACATGTTGCATGTGTTTTTCCCATTTGTGTGGCAACATTGCAAACTTCACATACTTTGTGAATTGTGATGGCAACACATCTTGTCCATGAGCACATATAATGAGACTGCTCCAGGCTCCTGCATCCTGGGCTAGGCTCAAAATCACTGTGATCATGAACAACAAATGCTGGCAGAAAAACAAAACAAAAACATTGCACACATCAGTCATAGTAACAATTACGAGCTGACATGCTAAGCTCGTTGAAGCGAAATGGTAAATCTTTGACAATAGAAATCATAATGAAACATAATAGATGAGTAACTAAAGTTTCTAACTACAAGAAGAGATAAAGAGCAACAAATAAATATGCTACATACCTACTCACTCAGGCTCCTAGAATTGCTTTGGAGCTGGGGTGCAGAGTGGAAAATTCTGACTAAAAATAAGTATAAAGAGTGGAAAATTAAACCAAAAAGCATATGTACTAGGCTTTATCACCCAATTACCTGCTCACCAAAATTAGTTATTATCTATGCCAATGCTTACCAGTCCTTCCATCCACAAGCTGTCCCTATAATTATATCCACAAACCAGCATCAGGTTTCCAATTATTTAATGCATTGTAAAATAAGGAGTGGAAAATTCACAGTAAAACTCAGGAAAAAGAGTGGAAAAATAGTATCCATAGGGTGTCATTTTCCACCCAAATTTCCCAATGCTAGGATGCTTCACTTGTGGGCGCTTCGCTCCCCTGCTTCTCTTCATGCAGCTTTTGGTTGTACCTAAAATGTATATATAAGGTAGTCAGAAATATCAGGAATATCATATATCAGGAAACATTGATAATCAGTTGGACAAATTACCCAAATTTAAAGTGCAAATTTGCATGCAAGAAATAAGATTAAAAAACATCCACACTAACATGTACCCAGGGGCGTAGGAACTATGTTCAAGTTGGGGAGGGGGGCAGGAGGCATTCTGAAGTTGATTCTTTCCATGCAACGCCCATAGGCGTAATGTTAAAATCACAAATGTTGGGGGGGGGGGGGGGGGCGGCTGCCCTCCTGGCTCCTACGCCTATGCATATACCTAAGTTACATCCATGTAAGGATACATGTAAGGATATAATATTTTGTCACAGCTTTCTAGCAGTTGTTGTTGTTGGGTTAGGGCTCCTTCTAGCAGACATTTCATGCTATCTCATTAGACATAAAGACATAAAGACATAAAAGAAAAGTGCAACAAAGAGCCTCTTGGGCCCATCCGAGGTTGCACCCCACCCCACCCCCCACCCCCCCCCCCCCCCCCCCTCCACCAGTCTCGCCCCTTCAAATCACCTTACTCTACCTGCATAAAAGAAGGCTAATCCCACGAGTATTTATGAACTAATCCCTTCTCTGTAAAGTATTTATCTAATCTAATTTTGAAGGAAGCAAGTGTCACTGCATCAGCGACATCCCCTGGTAGCATATTCCAATGTCCTACAACCCTTCTACTGAAAAATGACTGTCGTAGCCTAGTCCTACTTTGTTTCATAATGAGTTTATGCTGATGACCTCTACCTCGATTTTCCCTATTGAACTCAAACATACCCTTTAAATATCCAGAATGCTGACTATTTACAAATTTGAAGACTTAAATTAGATCTCCTCTTAGCCTTCTATATCTAAGTGAAAACATACCCAATTTCTTTAATCTATCTTCATAAGGTAAACTACCAAGACAATTAACCATTTTTGTTGCCCTTTTCGAACTCTTTCTAACAACCAGCAATCTTTCTCATATGTTGGAGACCAGGCTTGTACACAATACTCCAAATGTGGTCTAACGTATGCACAATACAGTTTTGTTATTACCTTTTCACTCTTGTAGGAAACATTTCTGTTAATGGCCCCTAGCATTCTAAGTGCCTTTTTCCTAGCTTCTACAACCTGGTCTGACGCTGATAGTCTATTGTTTACCACGACACCTAAATCTCTTTCCTTTTCAATCTGCTCCATTTTCTGCCCACCCATTTCATACCTATGTTTACTGCTAACCCGTCCAGCGTGCATAATCTTACATTTACTCAAATTGAATTTCATCTGCCATGCTTCAGACCACTCAACTAGCTTGTCCAGATCTGATTGAAAAACATCCTGATCATGTTTTCCTCTAATAATCCTGACAACTTTTAGATCGTCTGCAAATTTCAAGACTTTGCTGTCTATACTGTTCTCAATTGCATTCACAAATATTATAAAAAGCAATGGGCCCAGGACTGAGCCCTGTGGAACCCCACTGAGAACCTCCTTCCATTGTGATTGGCACCCATTCAATATAACCCTTTGCTGGCGTCCTGAAAGCCACGTTTCTATCCAATCCAGAATCTTGCCCCTGATCCCATGAATTTTAAGTTGCAACCCCAGTCTTGTATGGGGGACTTTGTCAAATGCTTTACTGAAATCAAGAAAAGCTACATCTAGCTGTTTACCCTGATCAAAGCTATCTGTTGCAACATCCAAAAACTCCAGAAGATTAGTTAAACAAGAACGGCCCTTCCTAAAGCCATGCTGTGTATCCTTGATGAGTTCATTTTGCTCCAAGAATTCAACAATCTTATCTTTGATGATTGATTCAAGCACCTTGCAGACTAATGAGGTCAGACTAACTGGTCTATAGTTTTCCTCTTTACTTCTATCTCCCTTTTTATGAATAGGAACAACATTTGCTCTTTTCCAATCAAGTGGAATTTTACTATCTGCAAGTGATTTAGAAAATATTATGGCTAATGGAACCGACAACTCCCTTTCAGATTCTCTTAAAAGTCTAGCATGGATTTGATCAGGTCCTTCTGCCTTGTTAAGCCTTACTTTCTTTAGATATTCTAGAACAAGTTCACTACTTATGCCACCTAGCTCTCCTATAGTCTCCTCTGTCTCTAGCTCAGGCTGAAGTGCTGCAATACTACTCTGGTCCTCGATAGTAAAGACAGATTGAAACTGATCATTAAGCACTTCAACCATTTCACTGTCCTTGCTAACTAACACATCATCTACCTTAAATGGACCTATATTTTTGGAAACTGTACTTAACTTATAAAAACTGAAGAACTTCTTACTATCTGCATTACAATGTCTAGCTAAATCAAGTTCCTTTGCCCTTTTAGCTGCTCTGACCTTTTTCTTAACTGAATTTCTTGCATTCTGGTAGGCCTTCTGATTTATATCTAGTGAAGATCCCTTCAAAATGCCAAATGCACTTCTTTTAGCTTGTATAGCACTCCTTACTTCTGGGGTAAGCCAAACTGGATTGCCCTTGGTTCTGTTACGTTTGTGCCCGAGGGGTATATGCCGATTTTGAATTTGGCTTAATCTAGCTTTGAAAACATTCCAGGCCTCACATGCATCTAAACCTGCCAACTCAACGTTCCATTTTATCTGTGCGAGGTCATTTCTAATACCATCAAAATCAGCCCGGCTGAAGTTTGGAACCATAATAAGGTTATCTTTGGGCCTCATTTCTGATGAGATATTGAATTTAACCATATTGTGATCACTGGTTCCTAGACCTGCACAAATACTTATGTCACTAACTAGATCACTGTTGTCTGAGAATACAAGGTCTAGAATGGAGCAATGTCTGGTTGGCTCTGTTACAAACTGATGCAGGAAAAGCTCCTCTTCAAAGATTTGCCTATACAACCTACACTCATTTGTTTCCTCTGCTATACTTTCGTATCCTCTTAAGTTAAAATCTCCCATAATAAGACACTGAGCCCGAAAGTTCCTACGTATTTCCTCACAAATATCTTGGTCTGTTTCAGCTTGGGAGTTCCTTGGAAGATTCCCTGGTCTGTAAAATGCACCTATCCTCAACCTTCCTCTGTTTCCTGTACCAATTTTAATGTCAAGCCAGATTGATTCTACTTCTTTTACTTTACTGGAATCATCAACTCTAGTAGTGCAGTACAAGCTATTTACATATACAAACACTCCGCCCCCCTGCCGTGATTCTCTGCAGTATGAGAACATGTTATACCCTTGTAACTCGAAATCCTGTAGCCTATCCCTATTATACCCCTCACTAACCCATGTCTCGGTTACACAAATGATATCAGGCTTTTCAAGGGCAACATAACACTCAAACTCATCAAATTTAGACCTAATACTTTGGGCATTCAGCAACACACATGTGATCTTATACTTTGAGCTGACTCTACTAATTCTGAGGGAATTATGATCTACTGTCCTATTCTGACATGAACTTCTACCAATGCTTACTTCCTGATGCCCTAGTACTAGCGTCCCTGAACCCCCCCCCCCCCCCTCCTACCTAGTTTCCCTGAATGACACTTCTGTAGGCATCTCCCAAAGCCCTTGCCCCCTCATCCGATAAGTGAAGCCCATCCTTCATATAGTACCTACGCCACTCATAGAACTGATCCCATAAGTCTACATAACTAAGCCCCATAGCTGAACATAAGTTCTGAACTGAGCTGTTCACAGACAGAGCTCTCGAGTACCACTCCTCACTGGCTCCACAGCGAGTGAGGATGCCAGTCACAATGACTGGTTTCCTGGACTCCTTCAACCTCTGCAGTAGGCTCCGGTACTCCGCTACTATTCTCACACTCTGCCTAGGTCCTATGTCGTTCACCCCCACCTGTAGTATAACTGTCTCCGGGCTACTCCTACCAAGTTCTGCCTCAATGACAGGGCCCATATCAACTACTCTTGCCCCTGGTTTGACTATACATCTGTCCCTCTTCCCACATAATGTTCGCCTTAAGGGCCTTACCCTTGAGTCCCCAACCACTAAATGCTGAATATCTTCCCTGTCACTTTCAGCTGCTGACTCTAACGCACTGAACCTATTTGCTATTGTAACCTGCGGTTGTTC
The DNA here is from genome assembly GCA_036785665.1 of Chirona hameri. Classification (NCBI taxonomy): domain Eukaryota; kingdom Metazoa; phylum Arthropoda; class Thecostraca; order Balanomorpha; family Balanidae; genus Chirona; species Chirona hameri. Next base: position 8,246 of record JAXIVJ010008352.1, read on the forward strand.
TCTGGGGCTGTACTGCCTGACTCTACCCTGAACTTTTGTCCATCCCTCCTGATCCCCTTCCCTCTTCCTCCTCCAGATTCTGCTACCACCCTCCATTACCCAGCACCCCTCCTCATCCTTACTGTCTGTGGCCCTAGCATTACTTTCCACAATGTTGAGTCTCCAGAAACGTGACCCTCCAACACACTTCCAAACCCCAGCCGCACTATCCACCTTTGCCTTATCCTCCTCCCTTATGCCCCTATCAGAACTACCACTGGTCCCTGATCCTGTAGGCTCCTTTTCTGACCCCCTAACCACGATCTGCGCATACGTTCCTTGGTCAGGAGCTACACCCTCCTGCGGCTCATCTCTACACCTACACTTACTTAACTGCGCCTCAAGCTCTGCTACCCTAGCCTGGAGGGCCTCTAGCTCTGCTACCTTCGCCTGCATCCTAGTCATGCTCATTTGAATACACTAGTAACTTAGGTATATAACTTAGGTACTATGCACTTTTCAATACTTTACTAACTTAACTTAACTTTTTTTTGTTTTTTTGTTTGTTTTTTCTTCTTCTAAACCTTAACTAGATCTAAGTAAAGCTAGTGACACAAATCAGCTATGAGTGCACCTAATACTAGACTAAATATCTAATCCTTAAATAAACTGAGTACTAAATACACCTTAATTATCCCTAATTTTCTAAAAAATATCTACTTATCCAACCCTGCAACTAATAACACAAAAATAAGACTAATACAATTTTGGCGCACACAAGCTAGAATGAAAAGTCCTTTAAAAAGCAAGTAAGAGGTAACAGCTAACTATGAATGCTTAAAAATAATACCTAAACGATCCACAAAACTAAATATCTAATCCTTATATCTAAATATAATGTGGTTCCTCAAAAAATACACAAAACAACAGAGCTATCCAACAGCTACTTAGCTTGTCTAAAGCGGGGTTCAGGAAGGCATTATTGATGATATCAACACACCAAAGCTCTGGTGCTTTACTGCATGTATTGTATACGCTCAGCTGTGATGGGTACACATTTAATGTAAACTGTGTAAGGGCCATTTTGGTGAAAGAACCAGGTATGACAAGGAAGGATACATAGGTATAGCTGATTCTTGAGTACATTATTAGTATGCTTCACATGATAATAATACAAAGTAAACCATGCACAGGCAGGCCTTGACAAGACTGCTACAGACTGATCAAGCAACCTCATCCTATCCACTCATACCGTAAGACTCACAAAACATTGCTTCACTTTAGGATAATTGATAACTGGTAACTGGTCCAGGCAGAGTTGAAGATACCAAATTTTGTTGTGTGGTATATGAGACATCTAGTTATCCAGTATGTACCTACAAATGCGAATAAATAGTTCAGAGCAAACAGTTGTGGAGTATTAAAACGTTTTGTTTTGTTCTGTTTTATTTTGTATTGACGTCTCCACTATTGTCTCTGGTAACGCGTCATATTTTGGTTACAAGTACGCCGTTGTTGTATGCAATTGCTTCCATATCCAAGCTACCATATGCATGACGTCATACATTGTCCTGAAGTTTTGTATGGCCATGAAGGGGAAAAGAGAAACATGTCCATTTCTCAACGGATATCCATCTATCGTCCAAACAAATGTCATATTCGTGATTTTCAGCTCAATATACCCCGTATAGCAAATTTTTAAGACATTTTTCAAGGTGACCTATTCCCTTTAACCATTGTGGCGAGTTGTTCCTGATTAGTATACCCAAGTTCCGTAGCGGCTTTGTTAATGACGTCAATGGTGCCATTCTTGTGTAGCATTGCAAAAATATATCTGATTTTGAGTTGAAAGCTAATTAAAGACTTATTCAAATTATTGTTTTTAAGTTTGAAGTTTCTTGTTAATCATTATTAAAGGTATTTTATCACTGTATTTCATAGTAGTTGACACTTCAGAAACTTGTGACATAATAATATTGTATCCAATATGCATTTCCCTCACCTTTTGCTATTGTGGCGCAGTGCCGAGTGCTTTGCGAATACTAGCTTGCCTGGGGTTCAATTCATTCCGCCCTTATTTTACTCGAGTTTGTGTAGTTTGCATGTTGTTGTTATTCACGACTTATACTGATAGTCAGTCATGCATCACGGATGCTTCACGGATTGCTTCACGGATCAGAGCGCTGCTCGAACGCACGCTAGTAGCGCTTTTGTTCTCCATGGCAACCAGGCGTGAGCCAATGAAAAGCCAGAACGTATTCCCTTTCTGGCTTTTGATTGGCTGACGCCTGGTTGCCATGGAGAACGAAAGCGCTACTAGCGTGTGTCCGAGCAGCACTCAGTTTGATCGGAAACGTCACAGAGCCTCCAAAAATGCCGCACTCGATGTAAACAATGGTAGGGAAGGACGAATTTGTCAATGACCTCATGAAGTACACAAGGTACTTGTTTTGTATTTTTTCCAAACTTACAACTTTGAATTTGGGAATAATTTTATTTAATTCTTAAATTTAAATAAAATAATTTTAAAACCATAACGGTAGCCTAATAAATTGTTGCTAACAAAATCAAAAGGTCATTATTTCCCTTTAATAGAGGTAGGGGCGTAAGGATTCAGTCACGTGACTTCCCAGCGCACGTGCAACCGATCGCCGGGATCCTCCAGTGTGGCTGGGCCCAAGGAATCGCAGTCAGCTGATACTCCCATTGCTTTAACATGGAGACTTTGCAATGCTTTTTAGGGAAAAAAAATATTTAGGTACTAAATGACTTCGCAGGTGGATTCATGACCCAGGTATGGATAGAAGATAGAACAAGTATTTTTTATCACCCGGCGGTAGCTTTTCCCGCCTTATATTCCTCACCAGACGGCAGGGGTGTGGTTTCCTATCTCTTTGTGGGTGCCCTGGCACCCACAAAGCTGAAATGGGCACCCACAATAGTCTTTCGGCACCCACAACCAAGAACATGTTTCAAAATGCATAATAATGAAAAACTAAAAAGGTTTTTCAAGATCAGGATTTCACTGATCGTCAGATGATTGGGCAGTAGGTCCAGCATCAGTTTGAAATATTCCCAGCCGTTATGATCGCACTTTTCCTAGCACATAATACATTTTGCCATGACACTAGCTGTCAAAAAACTGAACATAAACTTATTAAAGCATCGTTTTATTTTATGCTTGAAGTTGTTCGATGCACAATGCACATATTCAACGTCCATATATTTTTCCAAATAAATGTGTTAAAATCTGGTATTACCATTGCCGATGAAGCCTGAACAGACTATATTTTTTACCGTATAACTTCGGGCTCAATTTATGTATTTATTTATAATGAGGTTACCGGTTATTTGCTCTAATATCATGGTCATGATCAAACTCACTGGAGTTTTCGCCATCGTAGTGATCCAAATTCCCCCACCTTCCCCTATCTACGAAAAACCAGCACCAATGCTTTTTGTTGGCTGCTGGAGGAGGGGGGGGGGGGGATAAATTCCAGTTTGGGCACCCACAACTATTTTAATAAAACCACACCCCTGCCAGACGGTCTCAATCACAGCCCACAAATCGCACGCGTTCGGATAGAGCGGCTATGGAGGTGGTATCCGTGGCGGTGGGTGGTATTTTCGGATGGGGGGGGGGGGAACAAACCCAGGGTCCCCCTCGATCAAAGTGGCCCCCTCTCACGGTCAACCCCCTAAAAAAGGCGCGAAATGGTATCTCCTCGGATTTAAGCCACTACATTTTGCAGGGCCCCTAAATAGTCGCAAAAAAACGTCGGACAGGCCCATGTTGAAGTCTCAGGCCTTCCGAGGGCCCCTCATGCCTACCAAGGGCCCCATCAGGCCATACCGAGGATCCCATCAGGCCTACCGAGGGCCCCTCAGGCTCACCAAGGGCTCCGCAGGCCTACCGAGGGCCCCTCATGCCTACCGAAGGCCCCTCCGGCCTACCGAGGGCCCCCTCAGGCCGACTGGGGGCCTACTGTCGGCCTTAGAGGGCCCATCAGACTGGCTGGGGCACCTCGGGGCCTTCGGTCAACTTCTTGAAGGGTCCCTCTGACAAATTTATGTGTGTGTGGGGGGGGGGGGGGGGTAAATCATGTTCCCCACCACTACTTCTTGAGTGAGGGGGAAGCTTATTAAAAAGAAATGCGTCAACCGAGCCGCCCAAGACTACTTTAAGTAACTTTGACCGCCTGAACTATTGCCATCTGACGTCACGACCAATCGGAGAGCAGAATTTCAAATTACGTAAATATACTTTTTTTAAAAACTAATAATCCGGAGGAATTTATAGTGAAGTATCAAACTAAAAAAATATGTTTTATTAATCTGCTTTTCATCAAACACATAAAAGTAGTGAGTTAGGTAACCTGCAACTAGTCCATTATTTGTTTGTCAGAAATGGCGGTAGCTAATGCGCCAGTTCACTAGACAGTGCGTCAGTTTACTAGACAAACCCGGGCCTCCAATCAGATTCCTCCAATTGGTCACATGTCCTCCTGCCACCCACCTGATTAAAACATGTAGCAGCTCGTCAAAATTGCATAGACAACATACAGCCACACAAGTAGAGGCACTACACAAAACTCCATCTTAGGCGGGCAGTAAAATAGAGAGCTTGAGGATAAGTTAAAAAGGTGCATTGGTTGGGACTTTATCATTGTTTCACGACATCCAGTTTCAACACGAGTATCATACATTTCAGTGTCACCCGGGTGTGCTAGTGGATGGTAAACCCTTCCGTAGCAGACAGCTGCACGACGAACTAACTCTGCTCCAGGCTTCCTGCTCCCGTCCCGAGTTCGGCTTCCAGGGCCAACACTGCATGACGGACTCGGCCTCATTGTGAGCCGGGTGGTACATACATGCTGCATGAACGGAGCACACCAGGGGCGGAGCACTAGCGCCCGTAGCCGTGCTTATGGCCGCCGTGGTGCTTATGGCCGTGGTGGTCATAGTCATGGTTGCGGTGTCCGCTGCCGGCCTCGCCGGGGATGGCGCCGAGGAGGAGGGCCAGCACCACCAGCAGAATGACCGCGTACAGACGCATCGCTGCAGACTCGGGCACGTGAAGACTGGTTTCTCTTTCTCGCCGCCGACCCACTGCACCACCATGATCTCCGACTGGCGACTGTCCCGTCTGTCACTCTTACTGCACAACCTAGCCGGAATTCCTCGGGTCTCACCGCGCGTATTAACCCGCGCCGTGCCGGGATGGGGGGGGGGGGGCGTTTAGACGCCTCTAAGGTTTTTCGAGGATAGCGCAAAAACGGCGGCGCACAGTGCCACCTTTTTCGGCACAGGTGTTAGGGCATCAATTACCCACATTGTGTAAAATTTTGAACCTCTGGTCATATCAGGTCAGGTTACCAGGCAAGGTCACGTGACCCCACCTCCAAATACGTTTGTTGCCATACCACAGCCACAGTTTTTGGCTGATCGGTTTTAAACTTACAGGATTTGATAAGGTCGTACGTACCTACATTTCGTTTATCTCGGATTTTTTTTTAAAACAAATATCTGTGACCAAAGGTCGGGTCAATTTCGTGACCTCCACATTATAAGTCAATGGGTAAATATTAAAATGCTTCCTTTTCCGAGGATACGCTTGATATCAGTCCAATTCCTCCTGGATAGTGTTATCATAATGTCATTCTTGATGAACCAGGTACAATTTGCGTTAAGTGACACCTACAGGGTTGGTAGAGGTCATCTGAGGTCAGCAACACTTTTTTGTCAATAACTTTCGACAGCATGAATATAGAGAAGTGAAACTGGCACCAATATGTTTGTCTCGTTGAGACACGTCTTGCAATATGCAATATGACCTACTTGAGTCACCGCATGACCTTGACCTGAGTTCAAATTTATAAGTTGACCTAACCTGGTCTGCATGAATATGATTCGAAGCGCCTTGACGAGACAAACATGATAGAGCCAAAATTATTACCTTATTACACGAGGAATTAGGCAAAAAGTTATTTGCTAAAAACAGTTTAACCAAGAAATAGCCTTTTGGCCTTTGGTGACCTATGGAGCCTAAACTATTGACCTGAGCTAAAATTTGAGTGAACCAATGGCGATTACATTTTTTAATAGACTTCGATTGCTTTGTATTTGTTTGCTCCTACCTGTCATAGTTCCCGAGATTTATTTATTTATTTATTTATACACATCATGAGGTAGCTCCGTGAAACACGGCTATTCTGCACCTCGAGTCATAAAAGCATAAGCAGCGAACAATCTGGAGTCAGGCATTCACAGCAGGCGCACGATGTCACATTGTGTCACAGTATTTATGTATAGACATATCAGTCATCGTCACCAAACTGACTTCTTAAGAGCCATCTTCGCACCTCGCCTTTGAAAAGTGAGGGCTGCATATCACGCATGGCTGCTGGCAGGCCGTTGAATTTGGTCACGATAGAGTATAAAAACCTGCGCTTTCCTGACTCAGATCTTATCTGAGGGGTCACAAGCTGATCCGACTGCCTAGTGGAGCGATGGTGAATGTCGTGTCTGGTGATAAGACCATGGGCAAGTGTCTCTGGCTCAGATATACACCGGATCTTGTTCAGAAGTGTGAGGCCGTGATACAAAAACATATTCTCGGCTGTGAGCCATTTAAGCTCCCGTAGCACGTCACTGATGTGGTCGTACTTTCTGCGACCGGAGATGACTCGAGCTCCAAAGTTGAGTATTCGCTGAAGGCGACATAGCTGAGTTTTGTTGGTAGCTCTGTAGACGGTCACACAGTAGCGTATCAGGGAAATCACCAGCCCTTCCACAAGTCGGATCACAGTGGGCTGTGGCAGGCAATGACGACTGTGGCTGAGGCCACACAGTGTACCGGTACATCGTCGTACTAGGTCATCGATGTGAGCCGAGAACGTCATTCTCTGATCAAACACGACACCCAGATTCCGCACAGTGGGAGAACCGACGACAGTGGTTCCCATGAAATTGATGCTGACGGCCGGGAGCCGCTGAACGTTTTGACGAGAGCCGAGAACTATAAGCTGTGTTTTCTCTGCGTTAATTTTTAGCCCATTTTTGCCAAACCATCGGGAAAGCTGTAGAAGAGTTTGCTCCATTGAAGTTACAAGGGAACCAACATCGCCAGGCCTCCCAGAGATCAGAACCTGGGTGTCATCCGCATATTGCACAATGTCCGCATCGTTCGCATACAGAGGTAGATCATTGGCATAAATCGAGTACAACAGGGGTCCCAACGCTGAGCCCTGGTAGGTGCCGATGGGGTTCAGCAGCGGCCGAGAGGTAACACGCTCGCCAGATGGCGTTCGAATACGCACTTGTTGGTAGTGATCGGCCAGATAGCTATTAAACCATCGCTCGTCTACACCGTAAAGACGCAGCTTGCTAAGAAGACGATCGTGCGGGATAACATCAAAACATTTCGACAAATCCAAAAGACAGAGAAGAGTGACGTAACTGTGGTCCATTGCAGTAAACACTTTGTCAGTTACGGTAAGCAGTGCAGTGTCGGTGGAATGGTTCAGTCTAAAACCATGCTGACTAGGAGAAAACAGATGATGCGATGAAAAGTAATAAAAAAGCTGCTCGTACACGACTCGTTCAGTGATCTTAGCGATAGTCGGTAAAATCGAAATGGGTCGGTAGTTAGAGGTTTTTGTTGATTTTGAGGATTTCTGAATAGGATGAACGATTGTCAATTTACAAGATCTAGGGACGTGACCGGAGACGAGGCTAGTGTTAACGATGTGAGTGAGAATGTGGCACAACGATGACATACAACGCTTCACGAATCGAACGCACAGGCCGTCAGCACCACACGCCGTGAGATATTTGGGGGTTTCTGGAGCGAAGTCCCTAAACTTGAAAACCTGACATTTGATGACTTCTGGTGACCTCTGGTGACCTCAATATTGACCTGAGCCAAAACATTACCCCATAGTTTCGAAATGATTTTTGACAAGCTATCGAACGGTGTTTTTGGATTCCGTCCATAGGAGCGGAGTTCGAAGGGGGCGTTTCAGAACTAATCAGATTTGACCAGGCCAATGACGTCTCATTGGCAGCATTTGATAGCAATGCATTCGCATATGGCCCACTATAGGAATGACACCCCCTGCTCAGCGCGAAATAAACGTTTGTTGTGTGTGCCTAGATTGGTACTTGTGCTGGCCGGTTTGGGGGAGGCCAAAATATAGTTTGGCCTTAAGACTTGATCGTTTGGGGAGGCCATTGCCTCGGAGCCCCCCCCCCCTGGATCCGCCAGTGGGTTTGTAGAGCAGATCGAAAAATGGATTGTGTGAGAGATAAAAAATTAGCTCCCTACGTTAAGTAATTTCGACACAGGACTAGTGGGCCCCTTTAAGAAGAAGTTTAATTTCCCCGAAACTTGTTTTGGGTCCTCACAACGGTTGTTTACGTTACAAGCAGCCTGCATATATGTGCCTAAATTCCGTCGTTATTGTGTGCATTAGTTTCCATATCAAAGCTACCATATGCATGACGTGTTAATTGTCATTAAGTTTTGTATGACCATGAGGGAGAAACGGGAAACATTACCATTTTTCGACAGGTATCCATCTATCGTCCAAACAAATGCCATATTCGTATTTTTCAGCTGGAATTACCCGTATCGCCAAATTTCAAGACAACTTTGAAGGTGAACCCTTCAAAGCAGTCACTTTCGAAACATTTGGAAGAGATCATTACAATCCTGATCCTCCAATCATAGAGACTTGGTGAAAATGAGGCATCGCACGAGGAAGCTTACTACAGCATACTCCACTCCATAACACTTGCAAATGGAATATTACTAGCCGAACGTGGAATCCAATCGCATCATTTCTAATGAGGGGAATCTATTTAATGTCTCATTGGACTCTCCTCATTCATATTTGTGGCTATTCTTCAGCGATTGTATTAGAAACTTCCCAGACTATTCAAAATCAAATATACCTACCATGTTCCTCCGGCCTTACTTAACCCGCCATTGACTGGGCGGGGGGGGGGGGCGTTTAACGCCCCCCCCCCTCATTAATTTTCGCAATAGTTGAAAAACTAATAGCGCTATCAAAGTGAAACTTCGGGTACCTTCTTATTCATCATTTTTACGTCTTGTGTGCAAAAATGAAGAAATTCTGTCGACTTTTTTATCGAGTTATAGCGAATTTAGTGACGTCACTACACACGAGTTTTACACCAAAATCAGCTAAACTTTGCCAGGCCGTACAAATGCCACGTTTGAAGCAAAATGCAATTTAAATACGCCAAAAGATAGAAAATTGCAACGGCTACAAACTGGCGATCTCAGATTTTTTCCTCTAAAAAACAAACGGAAGATATGTCAAGGAACCATACATGGGCAACTACCATACCAAATTTCAAACTGATATCTCCATTTTTGACTGACTTATGACATCTAAGGTATGGGTAACTCATGACGTCATATTTTGAAATTGCGTTTTTGGTTTTTCTTGACTAGATACAGACAAATAAGTACCACCACTGTATTTCTGAGATAATACATGCCTTCTGTGTTTATATTTATCAATTTAACATTTTTGACCTTCGGTGACCTGAACTTGACCTGAAATTGACATTTACTTCACGTAAATGAAGTCGGGTGGTAAAATGACTATCACTATCGAATTATACGTGGAAAATAACTCATAAAGCATGTGTTGCATAACTTTCGTATATATTTTGAGCATAGTGACCTTTTGTGACCTGACCTTGACCTTGACCTTGGCCAACAATCTCACTTTAGCTCATACGTGATATATATCATATCTTTATCAGCACTTTGGGTGAAACTGGTCGCAATCGAAGACTTTGGATGGCAAGTATGGCCCATAAACTCAAATACGCCGATTTTGACCTTTGACCTGACCGTGACCTGACATTTGACCTCACGTTGACATTTTTGAGGATTCTTTAGATTCGCCTCTTTGAGAGCTTTCGATCGCTGCCTTGCGTGTCTCGCTGCGATCATTGGTTCGGAAGATAACCAGGGGGCGTTTAACGCCTCCCCCAGCCCCCCCCCCCCCCCCCCCAGTCAATGGCGCTCTGCTGAGACCCCAGTCAATGCCGGGTTAAAATCTAAAAAGTGAGACGCGATAATACACGGGCCGATAACTAAGCAGACCCCGTAATCCTATGATAGCCACACTCATCACAGTGAGCACAATGCCCGCATTACGAGTGGCTTGCGACTAAATCGCACGTATATCTTGTTGGTTGCATGCACATTTTCCTTCTGCCATGTGGACAATAGTTATGTTGCGTACCGGACAATTTACATTGAATTACAGAAGCCAGCTTCTGGTGCACCAACTTTAACTTGATCACTGCTTCTAGTAACCAAAATGTAGTGGACAGGATGGGATTGCATAAATATTAAAGGACAAATTGATCAATCATGCCAAATTATTAACGACTGAATAAGTAGATACAAATTATGTGTCGGACTTTAAAGTGGAATAGCTAGCTGTCCACATACATGTCGTCATTACCGTTCTACAGGATAAGAACAGGATGTGACAGCGTGGTATAGTATCATCGTGCACGATTAATGCAATAATACTTGGCAGAAAAATACAAATGGATAACAATCTGAGCAACTCAAAGCACAGGATAAACAATTTTGTATTCGAAAAACACGTGGGTTGATGCAGACGACAAAGGTATCCTGAACAATTATATATATTTTTTATATTATTTTGATCAAGCTTCGCTTTCCCTTGAAGTGTATATTGTATAATGGACAACAATCGCTTTAAAGATGCTGCTGCGCCATTGTTTTGCCGCCAGCTGCATTCTTGTGTTAATATTAATTCCTTTCCCTGAATGTGCTAGGTGTAGTCTGAATTGCCTATTAAAGGGACATTCCCACCTTAACATTAGTTTTGAGTTGAGATAGCCATGTTGTTGGATTTGCTTTGAAATTAAGTAGGGTAGCAGTTAAAACAACCACATAGGTCTATTCGAAAAGAAATTCGAGCTTGGTCTTGACAATTGTAGCAAATAAACCCCACGTGTATTTGAATAGGGGTTTAAAGCCGATGACGTCGTCTCTCTTTACCCAATGGTGATGATAGTCGACTTGTTTTAAGGTAAACCTTGGAGATATTTACGCGTTTCGTTTCTCGATCGCTGGGTGTATTATATTTACCGTGGGTTATATCAGGATAACTAGACTTCTATAAAGTGAAACTCTAATGCAATTTTCAAACGATGCGAAGAATTCGATGTGTGGTATGTGGAGCTTTCAGTGACAAGACTTCGGTGGTCAAGTGAGTGCGACGCAGTTTACATGGTACCTGCTTGTATTTGAATCGCCAGAATTGTCTGACAAAAATTGTGCCAAACTTTGGCAGCGTAAAGGATTTATCTATAGCTCTATTTAGCTCAATAATGACGTCATCAACCCAAATTTTAAAAACTTAATTATTATAAATTGAGTGAAGTTTTCGAGAGAAAAAAATATCACCATCTTTTTCAGCAGCACTTACTTCATATTTTCGGGTATAACCGGTGTATATTTGACAACTTTCAGAAAGGTGGCAATGTCCCTTTAAGCTTAAGCCATCCTTAATAAGTGTTCATCTTCAAGTTGCGTCATACTCAATTAATGAATTTACCTGTTTATGTATAATATGTATTTTGGTATATAAATGCAAATGAATTACATGATTAATTACATGAATGCATATAATTGTGAAGCAAATTTGGATTATGGACCAAACTGTATTTTGACATTTGTGGTGCATAAAAAACATACAAAAACAAACCTAGTTTTTTTTTAATAAAACAATCTTTTAAACAAACTGAATTGGGTAATTGTCCAAATTACTGCCAAAATTGTATTTGACACCAAGAGCAGAGCATTTCTTATGTGCTTATATCCTTTTCAGTGACTTATGTGTTAAACTTTGCATCATTTTGTTTCAGGCTGATTTGCTGCTGTCTAGGTCAACAAGCGGGCTGCCACTGCCCCCAACCCCCCAACCCGACCAGGTTCAGACTTCAGCTTGCCAGCCACCCTGCCTCCCAGAGTCCAGACCCTGAGTTCAGAGACAGACCTGCAACATCAATGGTGAGTGTAGTAAGAGCAAGTCACTCAATTACTCAAGGGAAGTCTTCAGGCGCAGTTATTGAAGGGAATGTCTCACATTTGTATTGATTTTGAACTGAGATAAGACACTATCCTGGCCATTAGTAAAATAAACCAGGAGTCCTGATATTGATGCTTCCTCTTTTGCCAACCTTGGCACTAACAGTTGTAAATATTTATGGGAAATACATATTTAAAGAACACCAACAAATGTGAAAAACTACCTTTATAGGCTCAGTGAATCTGACCAACTATGGCCACAATTAAGCCATTCTATACCTTCAGCCTTGCAGGTAGGGTTGGGTGATAGTTGCAAAATCGCCCCAATATCTATGGATTTATCCTGTATAGCTATAGTTGATTTTTTCAGACCTGACATGGCTGAAAGTTGTCAAATCAACATATATTGTGCATTACCTATATCAATGCATAGAATGCACAGCATTTTTGACGATGAACATGAAATATCTGCAATGCTTCTGTTCAGCTGCTGAATCTTTGTCTATTTCACCAAGCTCTACGTTTATGTATCCAAGCGCGATGTTCTGCCAGTTTTGAGGGTGTCAACCACAGTGCCACAGGGACAGGTGTCAAAAGCTGGTATATGTAACTGTAATGCGATACATTTTTTTCTTTCAATCAAACATCAGAAATTTGCAACACCGTCAAAACATTCAATAATTAGCAGCAAAAGCTATCCAGTGGTGGACGGTGGATGAGACAAGCGTCTCTGTAGTCTGCGCTGGAGCCTGGGACCACGGCCAGCCGGGGACGGCTGCAGAGAAAAACGAAAACAGGTGTCGGCTCCCCTTGTTTTGACGGAGCCGGGTGAAGGGCGGCCCAGGAATGCGAGCGCCCGGGCGGCGGCCGGGCATGGAAGCGGCAGAAAAGTGTCCCGAGGCGTTCCACGTGTCCGAAACCAGAGCATTCGTGGCAGCTGGAAAGAACTAGACCGGCCAATCGACGAATGACGTGGCGCAATACGTGGCAGCCTGTGGACGCAAAACGCCTGGGCGGCAACCGACTAGGGAGAGGAGGTGAAAGCTTTTGGTAGGAAAGTGAAAGTTGTTAAAAGGCCTGACCAGAGCCAACGGGGGACCTTTTTCTGACTTACGTACGGGGGAGAGGACAGTCGGGACTGGACCGTGAGAGTGCACGAACGGAGGCGGCCGCGGCCCTCGCCGCGAGGCCCGGCCGCGGCCCACTGTCGTGACGTTCGTCACGACAGGGTCGACGTTCATGTGGCTGTGACAGAAGATTTTTGGAGTAACTTTGTGGAGAGTCATGCAAATTAATTGCCTCAGTCAAGAAGTTTATTTATTTTCCTGGAGAAAGCCAAGATGGACAGAAGAGACGAAATGATAACTGAGGCTGAAGGGCAGCAACCCTGAAAATTTACTATTGCTGTTGTTGTTGTTTGTTTAAATTAATTTGGCGAAAGACGAGCATACGCATCATCACAAGTAAGGTCGAGGTCTGCACAATCCTGTCGGTCCTACCTTCCACTCGCCGTTAGTTTTGTACTTCCCCGTGCACCATTTTTTAAATTTTGCACAGTCATTGGCGGCCGCTCTATTCCGATTACTCACCTGCCATGAATTGGTCATTCAGTCACAGTATGTTTTCTTGTTTTGTAGTTGTGTGCCAGCGCGCAAGCTCGAAATCATCATTTATCAGGCGATTAACTTACACTATCGGTGCACGAATTTTCTGTAAATAAACCCTGTGTGAATTATATATAGATGGCTCTAATTTGGACTGTGAATAAGGGTTGACTGAGGAAGGAATAATGATGAGCGACTGAGGAGCGACTTATTTTTGGGGAAAATAACGTAATATAATTAATAATATTAACGTAATAATATTAACGAAGGGTCATGACGTGAATTAAATGCTTACAAGGCAGGGTAATGCATTTTTTGGCTCGATGCAATTAAATACTCAATTCAATTACGATGATTAAAGGTATGTTTTGGTGGGCAATGTTTACTGATATATTAAATGCCAATTGTTTCTGGTAAAGTCCGAGTGATGCGATAATTTACGTGAAATACCTGTACGATATATTTTGAGAAATTGCTAACCCGATTTCCCGGTAGACAGAGTAACAGAGATTTTGACCTGAACCTTGCAATCCGATTTCCGGTTCGGTCGATGTAATTGG
>JAXIVJ010008352.1:27500-56022 GCA_036785665.1 Chirona hameri
TCAGGACGCCAGCAAAGGGTTATATTGAATGGGTGCCAATCACAATGGAAGGAGGTTCTCAGTGGGGTTCCACAGGGCTCAGTCCTGGGCCCATTGCTTTTTATAATATTTGTGAATGCAATTGAGAACAGTATAGACAGCAAAGTCTTGAAATTTGCAGACGATCTAAAAGTTGTCAGGATTATTAGAGGAAAACATGATCAGGATGTTTTTCAATCAGATCTGGACAAGCTAGTTGAGTGGTCTGAAGCATGGCAGATGAAATTCAATTTGAGTAAATGTAAGATTATGCACGCTGGACGGGTTAGCAGTAAACATAGGTATGAAATGGGTGGGCAGAAAATGGAGCAGATTGAAAAGGAAAGAGATTTAGGTGTCGTGGTAAACAATAGACTATCAGCGTCAGACCAGGTTGTAGAAGCTAGGAAAAAGGCACTTAGAATGCTAGGGGCCATTAACAGAAATGTTTCCTACAAGAGTGAAAAGGTAATAACAAAACTGTATTGTGCATACGTTAGACCACATTTGGAGTATTGTGTACAAGCCTGGTCTCCAACATATGAGAAAGATTGCTGGTTGTTAGAAAGAGTTCGAAAAGGGCAACAAAAATGGTTAATTGTCTTGGTAGTTTACCTTATGAAGATAGATTAAAGAAATTGGGTATGTTTTCACTTAGATATAGAAGGCTAAGAGGAGATCTAATTTAAGTCTTCAAATTTGTAAATAGTCAGCATTCTGGATATTTAAAGGGTATGTTTGAGTTCAATAGGGAAAATCGAGGTAGAGGTCATCAGCATAAACTCATTATGAAACAAAGTAGGACTAGGCTACGACAGTCATTTTTCAGTAGAAGGGTTGTAGGACATTGGAATATGCTACCAGGGGATGTCGCTGATGCAGTGACACTTGCTTCCTTCAAAATTAGATTAGATAAATACTTTACAGAGAAGGGATTAGTTCATAAATACTCGTGGGATTAGCCTTCTTTTATGCAGGTAGAGTAAGGTGATTTGAAGGGGCGAGACTGGTGGAGGGGGGGGGGAGGGGTGGGGGTGGGTGAGGGTGTGGGTGGGGTGGGGCGCAACCTCGGATGGGCCCAAGAGGCTCTTTGTTGCACTTTTCTTCTATGTCTTTTATTTATGTCTTTATGTCATACATACATACATACATACATACATACATACATACATACATACATACATACATACATACATACATACATACATACATACATACATACATACATACATACATACATACATACATACATACAGCCAGACACACTTACGTATGACATACGAACGTGCGGACGCACACCCAGGGACATCCATTAACGTAAAGTCGGGGAATAAAGGATGCAATGCACTAAGGAGGCATGATGATCGCGGTATGACCGAAACTGACCACGGAGACTAATGGAGAATATTGTGAGGAGGCCTAGACAGTACGTAGCCGCGCCCCTGTGCGCAATATGCCTGTCAACATGGTCAATGCACGTGTGAGGAAGGAAAAGGGTGTGGAGGTAAGGAAGATTCAAGTAAGACTAGACCGTTTTGACGTGGAGACGGACAAGTTTTCAGATGTGTGGACGGGGTTCAGGAAGCCGTGTGTTATAGCGAGGCTCAGGCGCAGTAAGTCGCGGGAATGCTCTGGTTGAACCGGATGCTCTTGGGGGATCGAGAACTCCCCAGTGGGACGGGCTGGGACATCCTAGCGAGAGACTGGTGGAACCGAGGCTTCAGGCCCCTCGTGATGTCAGGGATAATAAGCCGGCGGGACCGTACCTTATACGCTTGACACACGGGTTCGGACGAAATTTTAGGGCAAGTCCCTCGTGAAGCCTGGGAGCTAAAGCTCCGTAGGATCACGACCTCGGAGAATTTAGGATATGTCCCTTGTGACGCCCTGGGAGCTGAAACTCTTAAGTCGCTAGTCGCGGAGTGCTTCGCAGGATCACGACCTCGGAGGGTTTAGGGTAAGTCCCTCGTGACACCTGGGAGCGAAAGCTCCGTAGGATCACGACCTCGGAGAATTTAGGATATGTCCCTTGTGACGCCCTGGGAGCTGAAACTCTTAAGTCGCTAGTCGCGGAGTGCTTCGCAGGATCACAACCTCGGAGGGTTTAGGGTAAGTCCCTCGTGACACCTGGGAGCGAAAACTCCATAGGATCACGACCTCGGAGAATTTAGGATATGTCCCTTGTGACGCCCTGGGAGCTGAAACTCTTAAGTCGCTAGTCGCGGAGTGCTTCGCAGGATCACAACCTCGGAGGGTTTAGGATAAGTCCCTCGTGACACCTGGGAGCGAAAGCTCCGTAGGATCACGACCTCGGATAATTTAGGATATGTCCCTTGTGACGCCCTGGGAGCTGAAACTCTTAAGTCGCTAGTCGCGGAGTGCTTCGCAGGATCACAACCTCGGAGGATTTAGGGTAAGTCCCTCGTGACACCTGGGAGCGAAAGCTCCGTAGGATCACGACCTCGGAGAATTTAGCATATGTCCCTTGTGACGCCCTGGGAGCTGAAACTCGTAAGTCGCTGGTCGCGGAGAGCTTTGCAGGATCACGACCTCGGAGGATAGTAGGCCCTGTGGCAGCTCGGGTGCATCACTGGCAGGGCGACGGGAAACATTATGTCCATCTCATTTGTCGGGTGACTGCAGTTAGACGGGATTTATTCCGCAGTGAGCCAGGTAGCTCCGGCAGTGAGACTTCGGTTTTTAGTAGGCTGCTGTGGCAGTATCAGAAGACGCCTCGGGAATACGCAATAAGACGTGAGCGCTCAGCTATAACAAGGCTACAACGGTGGACTTCGCAATGGAATTTGTACGAGGTAAGTATACACATAAGCAATTGTTAAATCGTTGTCTTATCAAGTGTCTATGGGAGCCATAAGCACGCCATAGGACTGCCGAAACTGCGTACCCGGCGTAGTGCTACGCACCACTGAAGGGAATAGGAAAAAGGGAGGGGTCAGGAGACCAACCTGACAGTTTACTGCATAGTATGACAGAGATTGATTGAGTGAATCCATGAGGAGAGTCTGAGTGCAAGGACGTATGACTGTGTTAGTCCCAGTGGGAGATGGTCCTCAGCGTAGCGTTGCACTGGGCATGCAGGAGGGGCAGTTAACCATTTTCTGAATTCATTGTGATATTTGGGAGATAAACCGTTGGGAAACCATGTAAGGAGGAGCCAGATAGCCATTAGGCCGGCTCACGAACAAGGAACCCGGACCTTATTCCACCGGACCAATTTCCTATTAACCCACAAAATTTCACCACCACCCACCCTAACCGTGCAGCGACCTATGTGCTCGCCGATGATTGACTTGCCTCCAAATTAAACAAATGTATGTACGGGTCTAGTTCGATTCTGCATTTGCAACCACAAAATTTAGTAATATCTCGAAAACAGGGAGATATAACATTCTGAAAGTGCCATATTTCGATTCCTGATCTCAAGAAAACCCCGTGAGCAAAATTTCAAAAATGTTGCAATTTGTTGAAAATTGTTGCAAGCAGCTCTAACTGTTTCAGATTAAGCCAGAGAGCCTCAAAATTTATGTCAATGCATTCAGCGACCCAAAATTAACCGGAAAAAGAGTTTTAAAAAATTTCGAAACATGCTGCAATGTTGCAAGAAATAGCAGCAGAACGAACAGAAAAGCGAAGCGAAACCCCGTTACACAACTAAAAAATTGTTCCGCCGCTGGCAAATTTTTTGTTCTACTGCTGGCAAAAATTTTGTTCCGCGAACTTAGATCGTGGAACCACTTTCCTGACACTGCGATGGAGATGGAAGTTTGATGTTTCGGAGAGGCTCCCGGATTTGTGAATAGGATGTACGATAGAGTGTTTCCAGGACGCGGGAAATTCACAGGTTGTGAGACAGGTGTTGATATGAAGGAAGACATGGCCGATGACGTCAAAACAAAGTTTCAAAACCCGGATGCAGATGCCGTCAGAACCACAGGCTCCATAATTTTTCATAGAAAAGAGGGTAGAACGAAGCAAGTCGAGGGAAACAGGCTCCAGAAAGAAAGCGCAAGCGCCAACCCTCGGGAGTCTACAGGGAAGCTGAAGGGGCTCCCCTGTCCCGAACCTCACCCGCGACACGAGGCCCCACCCCGACGAAGTACTCGTTTAGCTCGTCGGGTGGGGCCTCAGGCGTAGCTCTCTGTGCGGACTTCTTGCCCTCTATAATTTGGCGAATGTTCCGAAAATTTGTGGTAGGACCCTGCTCGCTCACCCGCCTGGAAATATCTCGTCTTACATCATACCGGATGTCTGATTTTACTTTCTTATCAAGAGCAATGAAGGCCGGGGTACTACCACTGCGGGCAAGAAGTCCGCGGCACTGAGCCATCAGCCGCAAGGTGGCGTCCGAGACAGGGGGTGCCGAAGGGTTGTGCAGCTTGATGCGCTGTGAAGGGGCATGAAAGTCAAGAATAGACAGAAACAGATCGGAGAAGGCAGTCCACTGATCGGCAACTGCCGCGCGCGAGAACACTGGGCTCCAGTCAGTACGGCACAGCGAAAAATGAAAATCTAACACATTCATCCTATGAAGACGTCTAGAGTATATGAATTTTGGCTTCGCACGTCCTTTAGGGATGTCAAGGTGGGCAACAATAAAAGAATGATCACTATAGGCGCATTGATGTATTTGAGCATCAGCTGTAAAATTAGCCACGTTCGTGATAAAAACAACTAACAGTGACCCAGACCTAAAAGTGGGGGCGCGTACATGTAGGGACAGGGATAAGTTGTCTAAAAACTCTAAAAGTCTGATTCTACAAGGGTCTGCGTCCGTTCCTAGAAGATTACAATTAATGTCGCCAGTGATGATAAGAGGATCGGTAGAACTAAGTAAGACACGCTGCACTTGGGTCTCGAGACATTCTAAATCGATAGAAATCTGAGCAGAGCTGTGATGTGGGGGCCTATACACAGCACACACGTTGAAACGGCGCCTACGCAAACTGGCCACTGAAAGCCATACAATTTCTAATTTACATTGATCAGAAGCACATAATGACTGGAGCCTCCTAACTTTAAATTCCGACCTACTAAGAACAGCAACTCTCTCATAGCCTATACCATCAGGTCGGTCCACGCGGGTCAAAGTATAACCAGGGAAGTTAATGTACCGTGATGGTGTTTCAGGTTTTAGCCAAGTTTCAGAAAGAACACAGACATCACAGCTATACAAGTTAAGGTCGTGCCGCAGCGACAGTATTTTGGGTTTCAGCGATCTGATGTTTAAAGCGGAAAAACACATACTCCCACGTCCACCCGGTGCCCCCTGTTGACGTTCCCCACGCCGGTGTCGCCGTCCCGCTCTCCGTCCGCGCGCTCGGCCGCGTCCGCCGCGCCGAGTCCTGCTTTTTTTTCTCTTTTTTTTTTTTGGGGGGGGGGGGGGGGGGGGGTGGGCAGGTGGGAGGGGAGTTGTTCTCGCCCACCCCGTAGTCTAGCCTATAGCTATATGCCGCCGCGGGTGGGGAGGAGAACCACTCCCCTCCGGGGCGGGGAACCGAATGACTTGCGCCAGTAGCCAGACTCGAACCCGGAACCCTTGGATTCCGAGTCAGACGCTCTACCAACTGAGCCACCCGGCCCCCCGTCCTCCTGCCGCGCGCCGGGCCGCCACCAGATGGCAGCAGCAGTTCCGCGTCCTGCGCCTGCGCGGACACAGGCGGGCCGCCCAGCTGCGGCAGCGGTGAAGGCCGACCGATGACGTCACAGCCAGAGCTGCGGGACGTCCGTCCCTTGGTACCATGTCGGGGCCGGACAGCAGCCGGAACTGTCGCCGAAGCGATGAGCCGAACGAAGATCAGGAGCACCAGCAGGTGGAGAAGATCCCTATCCATCACGCAGACGTCCAGGGAACACTGAGTCGTGTAGCTCCACTGGAAGGTACCGCCAGGTTCAGCAGGGTCCGACGGGCAGCCGAGCAAGAAACGGTCATTCTTGTCTGGCCAGCTGAGCACAGACCCCGCTCAGAGGTCAGGGCCAGAGCCGGGTCCCGCTCAAGGTCAGCCCGTCAGCTGACTTAGCTGGATGACCCAAACAAAGCGGTGGGCAGGAACGGCCGAAGCCGACCGGACACTCACGTTTCAGCCAACACGGTGTCAACCAACTCACGGACGTCCGCGGCGGTTCGGGACCGATCTCGTAAGTATCGACTGCACAGAGCACACTCACACTTCACTCACTCCACTCTCAAACGGAGAAAGGACGATAGGCTGGTAGCCACGCTCGCAGGTAAGGCAGCGAGCGGCCAGCGCGCGTCGCACGTCCGATCGCGGCAGGAGGAGCGGGTAAGGCAGGAGCATGTGACAGCTAACGGGCCAACCCTCTCAAGGACCCACCGCGCGCCGCTGCAATGTTTTGCGTTGATGCACATTTGTGCGAACGGTCAAGAGTCTCCAAGGTCAGTGGTATCGGCAGTCGATACCAAACAGCTTTTCAACCCACTGGCAGATCGAGAACGGACCAAAAGATCTGATTTGGGAGGCAAATCCCAAAAAGTCTGACAGAATTAAGGAAACATCGGAATTGGCTCCCCTGTGCATACAGAAACGATTTAAAAGAACTTTGTTAAGTAAAAGTTATTGTTTTTGGGTAAAATCAGGTGTCAGTTATGAGCCGATATCGGTCATTTCGAGGGGAGTATGGTCCTGATGCCCCATGGATCCGCCCCCTTGTCCGCCTGTCGCCCTGCAGACAATAATGACGTCACATCAGCCTCTCAGCCTGCAGGCGCGCCGTTACACGACTCATGGCTGCCGCACCGCCAGGCAACGGCCTTTGACACCGAATCGTTAACTTGCCGTGTTTGTCCATCGGGGGGCTTTGTATATCGGTATAGAGGGTGTCATTGTCAATCATTCGGTAGCACACGGCACGCCTGCCACTCAATGTCGTCTGGTTGCCGGGGTGTGCCGAGGCCTGTCTGGCGTGCAGTGTTGACTGCAGTGGTATCGTCTGGTTGCCGGGGTGTGCCGAGGCCCGTCTGGCGTGCAGTGTTGACTGCAGTGGTGTCGTCTGGGTAGTGTTACTACTCACACCCGTCCCGGTAGTGTTATTACTTCTCCCACCCGTCTCTGTTACTCTGCCCTGCGCCGTATCGCCAGTCGGAAAACAGGCCGGCAGCTGACCTTGCTGGGCCAGCTCGGTCGTAAAAAGGTGTATCCTGATACGGTCTCGCGTTGGCCCCACACGCAGCCGTCGCGGCCCCGCCCCTCCGTACCCTCCGCTCCCTCGATTCGGCGGGGCTCGGGTGCGCGGGGCGGGCGGCGCACACTGGGCCAGCCGGTCGCCATAAGCGCTAGATATTATCTGTGGCCTAGACATTGGTCTCGGGACTATAAAAGCGAAGACTTCGGGGGTATTAAAGGAAATAGCTCACCTTCAACATGGGGTTTTGAACTGAAATAGCAGTTTTGTAGCCTGTGTTGAGAAATCTCCATCTGCAACTTTTCTTGGCTGAAAAGACTCTCCAGCCGAAGATATTTGACTTTTTGGCGAAGGAATACGGCGCGTATATGATATACCGTACCGTTTGAAAGTGCCAGCACTGCATGGAGCATGCGCAGACCAATAACGCACACCATACAATTAATGATTTACGACCTTCTGTCCTGAATTGGCGCGATGTAGGACCATTTTTGAAAATAAAAAAGAAACTGTATTCAAAAATATAATAAAATCGTGTTCTGAGAAATTTTCCGAAGGTGAACTATTTCCTTTAAGACATGGGAAAGCGTATCGGTGCAATTCATTTTTACTCAGACCTGTTCCTGTTTTTATTTAATGGAAATTATCCTGGGGCGGGGTGCAAGTTGACCCCACTAAGATCTCAAAAAGTATTTGTTATAGAGACGTAACTGTGGGCTTAAATGGTCTCCTTTGACGTAATCTACCACACGAATACTGATTGATTCTAAAATGTTGACAAGGGCGTAGTCAGTGGGCTAACAAGCGAGGCAAATTGTGTGGAAATAAAGTTAGCCTGACTTACAATGCCCTTTCCCAAATCCTCTGGCCAAAGGTGAACGAGCTGAAAGAGATGATCTGACAGAAATCAATAAGCTGAAAGAGATAATTAGCATTAGGTGTTAATGCTTTTAAACGTGTGCAATGTCGATGCCAGAAACCTTTTTTTAGAGTACTTAATCAGTCATGCTGAAGCAATATTTAATCAAACACCGAAAATATGACGCAGAAGGCCTTTATATTCATCCATGTGACCGAACTCGCTGATCTGCTAGCCTCTGACTGACCTGACACAATATTATCTTAATCATAAATTGCTAAGTGTAGTGAGTCATTTCTATTGCTTTTAACTTAAAATATACAATACAATATTGTTCATTGTTTTTATTGTTTTTTCTGAGCATTATTTCAACAATAAACCTCACGATATCGTCGTCTTTCACCTTCGTCACCCCACCTTGACTGCAGACAAAATCGAATAACTGACGCCGCGAAATCATGTCTAACACTCACGGATGTGAAGGTCTCAAGGCACACTACGCATTCGGCGCCCGATATCACTGCGAAATTCCGTCTCGGAAAATCGCGGCGATACTGCGGAATATCGTCCTTGTTCCGGCGGATTCGGCGATGTCGGCTCGCGAGATTCCGCCCCGCCGACCTACAGAATGTCGCAACTTGTGCCTGCAGCCTGTCCCAAGGTAGCTTAATGATGGTCATTTTTCGACGAAGATGTAAGTTTAGAACCACGAAACTTTTACATAATAAATTTAACAGCGGCAAGAGAATGCTGTGCAAAATTTGTACCTCTATATTGCATAGCTTCGCCACTGTTAGCCTGATCAATTTTGTTGTCCGCGGCTCCGCGGCGTTCAGTCGCGGAAAAAAACTCGTTCGAACCCGCTTTTTTCCGCCGGTCCGCAGATGGCCGGCCGACGACATTCGTCCGCGATTTTTGACGTTTCGGCTGACGCGAAGGCGGAAAGTCGCTAAAGATGCGCGGAAAATCGCAGCGATATCGCGACCTCCGCGCACCGAATGGCCTAGTGTGCGGCCGCCTTCACTGTGTTCCGTCAACGAATAGCGACATAGACAAAACTGCCCATACCTGTCGGTATCAATAACGGAACAAGGCTAAGAAAACACATGTGCAATATACGCGAGCCATTACCCGATAATGGACGAAACATACATACAAGGCAAGTATTTGCTGTCTCATGTACACATGTAGCACATTATGCACACTCAACAACAATAAAATAGTTAAATCATGGTTTCCTTCACCTGTCTCGTTACGTAACCGGATAATGTCACTCTTAGCCCGGGGCGGCCTCAGTGAGGCCTGTCCGGGGTCGTCTGGTAACCGGATAATGTCAATCATAGCCCGGGGGCGGCCTCAGTGAGGCCTGTCCGGGGTCGTCTCGCGGCAGACGGTACGGTTCTGAGCGTAAAGGTCAAAATCGCTCCTGACATCAGGCAACTAAATGGCTGATACCTCAGAAACTAGCAGAAAGTAGCAAAAACTGTGAATAGGATCTAAAAGCACATTGTCTGAGGATGTATCGGTATACATTTCGTGGATAGGTTCGGTTAACAATTTGTTTTATAAACTTTAAATGAAGAGATAACAATTTTCTTATTATCAGTTCTCGTAGTTGGTTGCTAGCATTTTCAAGATTCCAAATCAAATGTAGTAGTCCCTATTTTGTTTGGTATCAACATGATAACAACACTCTGTTGTACTAAGCTCATAGGAGTTACGTGCAATGGCGTATTCGTTCCCCCAACAATGATGTCCGAACATCATGGTTGTATTCTGCAAGAAAGACACATACAGGGCTATTCCTGAAAATGATCGACTTTGGAGGCACATTACCGATATTTATCTCCACTTCACTGTAAAAACATAACGACATCGTGTGCTTTGGTCAATTCTAAGTGTCTAAGAAAACATAAATACTTGCAATTTCACAAAGTCGACAAATCCGAATTTCCAGCACATTTGAGGCTGCCAGGGCCCACTGTGCGGCGGGCGGCGGGCGGGCGCCACGCTTGACGGCGGGGGCGCGGTCCGGTGTGACGGTGCCCGGTGTCGCGCGGTGTCCTGCAGGTGCAGCTCCCGAGACACGAGCTGCGGCTCCGGTGACACCGGCTCCGCTGATATAAACACAGCCAGGCCCGGAGACACCACCATGGCAGCAGTCAGTACCGCCAAGCGAGCCAGGAACGACGCTGACACCGCAGACATGAAGCAGGCCTTCCCAGGTGAGATCAGCGCAGGGGCTGAATAAGAGCAGCATCTGTAGGCATTTACCTCGGTTGGTATCAGGTATAAATGAAGTGTAGGTAGTTAAGCACTAAGCAGTGATGCCGTCTTGCAGAATAAAAAAAAAACATGCAACCATCAGTGTCTACCAACCTTATGTTGTAACTACCCCATTCATTGCCTCAACTTGTTACTTATCTACCGCACCAGCCTTACGAGTAAACATGATTTCCTAGCTTTAAATTTCCTGAAATAAGCCGGCCCATCCTCTCAGCGAGTGATATCCTGACTCGGATGTCCCCGGCACATCCTCTCAGCGAGTGATATCCTGACTCGGATGTCCCCGGCACATCCTCTCAGCGAGTGATATCCTGACTCGGATGCCCTTCAGGGTGAGCGCGCGCTCCTCGAGTGTCACCGACGCGTCGTTAGTCGTTAGCAATCGCTTCTAAATTTAGAATTGCGAAAGCCATGCTAATATTTATAAACTCTTCGAAACGTATATTTTGAAGACACACAACCATGAAGGGAAAACACTCTGAGTACATGCATATGATTAGTAGTATCTTATCACATTGATAACTGCGTCATTGGAGCAGGCACGTAGACAAGGGGGGGGGTTGCACCCCCCCCCCCCCCCCTGGAGGCCAGGAGGGCCTTTTTCGGCGCACGCAGCGCGCCGAAAAGGGCCGACGAGACCGCGCGAAGCTCGGTATCATGGGCTCTTTACCACGCGAACCGTGGTCTTTAGAGAATTTAGAACACTTCAGAGGCCCTTTAGGGCCACCAGGGCCCTCTCTGAAAGACCAGAGGGCCCTCTGGACGTTCAAAAGAGACCTGTACATGCCAGAGGGGCCCCTAGCGGGGAGCGGGTCAGAGGGCCCCCTAAACACGTCGAATTGCCCCTAGCCAGTACGGAGGGGCCCCTGGGCAGGTCGAGAGGCCCCTGGGCATGTCGGCAGAGCGACAAAGTGGGCAGCGCAGTCCCTTGCCAGGTCATAAGGGCCCCTGAGCAGGTTGGAGTGTCCCTGAACAGACTAGAGGGCCCC
Source organism: Chirona hameri (assembly GCA_036785665.1). Classification (NCBI taxonomy): domain Eukaryota; kingdom Metazoa; phylum Arthropoda; class Thecostraca; order Balanomorpha; family Balanidae; genus Chirona; species Chirona hameri. The sequence goes on from JAXIVJ010008352.1 coordinate 38,814, forward strand.
TGGGAAGTTAAAAGGGCCCCTGCGCAGGTCAGAGGGGCCCCTGAACAGACCGAAAGGGCCCCTAGGTGGGTCAGAAGGGCCCCTGAACATGCCGAATGAGCCCTTAGTCAGCACGGAGGGGCCCTGGGGCAGGTCGGAGGGCACTCAGAGCATGTCGCACGGCGACAAAGCAGCCAGCGCAGTCCTTTGCCAGATCGGAAGGGCCCCTTAGAAGGATGGAGGGCCCCTGGAGAGACCAGAGGGCTCCTGGAAAGTTAAAAGGGCCCCTGTGCAGATCGGAGTGGCCCCTCACCAGACCGAAAGGACCCCTGGGCGGGTAAGAAGGGACCCTGAACATGCCGAATTGGCCCCTAGCCAGCACGGAGGGGCCCCAGGGCAGTTCAGAGGGTCCCTTGAGCATGCCGACAGGGCGGCAAAGCAGCCAGCGCAGTCCGACCAGAAGAGTCGCTGGACAGATCGGATGGGCTCCTGGGCAAGTCAGAGGGGCCCTGGCTAGACCGAAAGGGTCCCTGGGCCGGTCGGAAGGCCCCTTGAACATGCCGGATGAGTTCCTAGCCAGACTGGAGGGACCCCTGTGCAGGTGGGAGAGGTCCCTGAGCATGTCGGCAGGGCGAAGCCACATCATGTCTTTTCGCTTCGCGGATCCCAGATGAGTCCCGGAACAGGTCAGAAGGGCGTTGAAAAGGTCGGAGGGGCACCTAGGCGATCGGAAGGGGTCCTGGGCTTTTCAACAGTAAGAATGTAGTTGTCCAGGGAATAAAACAAAAATTTCGTGACACCTCGCGGCGCAATTTAACTACAAATTAAATTATATGCGGATTTTAACAAAATCGGCCCGTTTCTCGGCGCATTTATGTGTTATGTTGCTACTTTCCTATATAATTGGGCAAAATAGTTCACTTTGGCACTTTTTTACCACTTTTCTAAACGCACAATATAGTATTTTTAGAGGTCCGCACCATACGCAATGTGACGCATTGATGAGAAAGCATACCCAGGGCATAAGACTGAAACTTTTCGCGCCGCTCCTCGGCGCAATTTGTTTAATAGTTCCAGGTCTTGAGCCTAAAAAATATTCAAAATTGGTATAGCTGATTCCAAATTTGTGTCGCTGGTTCCAAAGTTGATATGGCAGTTTGCTAACTCCAGCTCCTAAAAGTTGGTATGACCCATACCATACCTGTCATACTGCATTTTCCATCCTTGTAACGTACCTTTTCATCCGTTTTGTTTGGGCCTTTCAGTGCTTGGGAAGGGGGCCCTTTCAACGCTCGGGAAGGGGCCCTTTCGAGGCGCCCCCCCCCGGACGAAATCCTGGCTACGTGCCTGCAGTGGAGTTTGCTGCTGGCTCGGGTGGATCCGTGTTTATTTAGTCCAGCTGTGTAACATGCTCGGCTTTGATGGTCGCCATCACATCAGAGAAGCGGTAGCAGAGTACAACGGCAGGAAACCAGTCATGTACTAGTCACTGTCTTCTGCACGTCATAATTCTATATTCTACGCTCGTAACTCGTATCTAACTTATACCAAGCGCAGAGGCTGGTGCCATCCTCGACAGAAATAGTTTGTTGCGGTGTAACGCAGGTGCTTGCGGATGTGATGAGGCGTTTCGTTGGAACTTTATCAACCGCCCTGGTATATAAATCAATTACTTTTGTCTGACTTCAAAGTTATTGGTATCAGTATTCAGCAGTTGCACCCTCAAACGAGTAGTGACCGACAGTCGGAGGTCCTCATACGGATGTAATTGTGCTATCCAGCGAAGTAACTAAGTCTACTGGATTAGAACTTTGAAATAGTGGAGTTTATGTCAAGATCGACTCCATCAGCCCATATGTGTTGGTGCTATTTAAGATGCACCTAAAAGTAGCCGAAGTGGAAGAGAATCATACTGTTCCGCATTACACATTTTAGAAGTTATACTGTTCCGCAGTACATATTATTTGATAATGGATACTCGTTTTGAGAATTGGCACTCAGAATGTTTGCGTGACTCGGTCAATGTGGGGCAGAGTATGAGATATTATCCACATTTACCATATGCCGGGGTACGTTTCCAACATTAGCACGTGTTTATGGTATCAGCTTTCGGCCCGCTGAAATTTACAACAGGAAGCAATGTGGTATCACTTTTCGGTCCTAGGGCATTTCAGCGATACCAGACGTAAGCCAGAAGTATATTGATTCATTCCTCAATGCTTTCATTGACGTTTGAATCTACATGGAATCCCAATTATTCTGGAAAAAATGTCATAAAGCTCAATAAGCTGCAAGCATAATATTAATAAGCTTAAAGCTTCAATATTTTAAATGTACAATTTTACCTGAAAACGGCAAATGGTAAAATAAATATAAAACACTCGGGCGCTATATTCTCCACGGAATCTCGGTCTTCTGTTGATTTTTTCCCTCGGCGCTTTTGCGCCTCGGGTAGAAATCAACAGGGAGACCTCGATTCCGCGGAAAACATGATACCGCCCTCATGTACTATTTTATATTACTCCACATGCCTACAATTTACAAATATATGAACTGATAGCAATGATTTTGGCCAGTATGACATTCATGCCCCGGTTGAGACACTCCGTTGCCATGTGTTCATGAAATGTTGGAAACTTTAATCATTGAGAAAACGCCGATCCACGTTTTGAATGGAGGAACCTTTGACTTTTGGTCGAACCCAGTGATTTAGAAACTACTGGCATTGGATTCGAGCGACCACAGAGATGGTCAATAGTTTTGTACAAACTTGTACTATCCAAACTACGACTGTAGTAGTGTTGATATTCGGATGATCCAGACTGGCACACAATGAGTTGACCTCTGACCGCCGCCGGGTCAGGTCGCGCCGCGCTCGCTCCGCCCGCCCGCTCCGCCCGCCCGCTCGCGCCCCAGTGGACACTGCGAGTGGCTGGCCGAGCTGAGCCAAGTGATAGCGACTCAGTGTTGATCGGTGGCGGTGGTGAGCGACTACCATGGACGAAAACAGCATCAAGAATTCCCTGCTAGAGGCAATGAAGGAAAGCGACTTCCAGGAGCTGATTAAGGTTCAGGTGAGGGCGGCTGTAGCCGAGGCTGTGGCCGCCAAGAATGAGGAGATCCATGAATTACGAGAGGAGCTGGAGGATACCAAAGTCAGGCTGAACGAGCTGGAGCAATACTCTCGGCGCCTGTGCCTCAACGTAAGTGGAGTACCAGAGGGACCTAACCAATCCACTGATCAGCTCGTAACGGACATAGCGAAGATGGCGGGTGTGGACGTCGCGCCTCGCGACATTGACACGTCCCACCGAGTCGGCGCACCAAGACAAGGCAAGGTGCGGGCCATCATCGTGCGATTCACGCACTATACAGCGCGTCAGACGCTGTCTAACGTGAGGAGGGAGCTGAGAAAGCCCCGCCCCTTCCGCGGCTCCACGGTCAGCGCCGAGACGGCAAACAGCATCTTCATCTCAGACAACCTGACACGAGACAACCAACAGATCCTCTACAGGGCCCGGCAACTCAACAGAGATCAGAAAATCTCCGCAGCCTGGTCGGACGTGGGAAAGCTGAAGGTTCGAGTCAGTCAGGGTGGACCGACGCACGTCATCAAGTCTATGCGAGACCTGACGAAGCTGGTGGGCCCCGAGCCGCCAGTGGCGACTCCGGCGACGGCGTCTGATGCGCCGGGAAGAGCTGCAGGCGGGCCTCGAAGGTCAACCAGGGAGAAGGGCAGCGACCGATCGACGTAGCGGCTCAATCGTCACATGGACAAGCCTCGAACATGGTTCCCGTGTGCGACGGACCATCTGCACGCGGCCCGCCGCCCGGGCGTGACTGGTACCGCCTCTGCTGCCCGGACCGGTTTGACCCCGATCGACCCAGCATTCCTGGAATCTGCCCGACACGCCGCGCCGGTGAACACGGAGTCTTGACACCCCACGCCAGCTACCTAGTGGCGGGTCGTCCGCCGGAGGTTTCATCCGCTGACGCTGGTGGCTGGTGCCGCCTCTGGTAACCAGTTGGACTTCTCCAGCTCGCTGCATGGCTTTCCTGGTGCCAAACGCCAGACACCCCAGCCTCTGGCGTCGGAGAAGGTCCACGTCGCCCGCCCCACCGTCCGCGAACCTGGAGCCGCCTCTGCTGGTGACGGGTGGCTCAGCGGTGACCTGTCGTGTGCTGGTGGCGGCCGGCCGCCGGCTCTGACCTTGGCCGGCTGCGTTCCGCGGTCGCCGGCTGGCTGCTCGCTGCGGCCGGGTCCGGCCCGGTCCCGTTGAGAGCGGCTGGCCTTTCTCTGCCGGCCAGCTGTACGTCCGACTTCGCTGTCAACGCTGGGGTTTGTAATGTCGGGGTTTGTAATGCTAGTCTTGTTGTGACTTGTGAGTAGCCTGTAGAGTAATGTCTTGGTGTCTGAGTTCAGTTATAGTCGATTGTGTCAGTTTAGTGTACTTTGTTAGCATTGTTTGATTCTTGTGATTAACGCTTATGTTTGTTACGTTGTCATTGTGTTCATGTGTTCCGACATAGCTTCTGTCTGTGCAGCTCTGTGTCGCTCGCCGCCGTCGCCGAGCACTCATCGGATGCTTTCCGTTTCAGTCACCAGCACCTCTCCGGGGATAACTGACCGCATAGATAAACAGTCGTCTAAATACCGAGCCGTCCTCCGACCGTCGCCGCCGTCTGGGAGATCTGTCTGTCCACCTGGCACACCATCACCACCGTCACAGCCGGAGGCGTATCGGGTCCCCCCTGCTGCTGGTAAACACCTCCCACTGAACACTCAGCTGCACATCCACCACGCTCCACGTACCATCTCAAACGGACAATGGACAAGACTTGGGACATTCCTAGACGTACAATTCCTTTTAATAATCAGCGGCATAGAAACAAATCCTGGACCCCACAACAACCACATCCACAGCAGACCCTCTTAATTTCACATGTCAACATTAACAGTATTACCGCCGGAACCAAAATTGACGAACTCCAGCAATTTGTAGACACGCATGACATACCAATTATGGCACTCACAGAGACAAAGCTGACCAATGAAATTGCAGACAGTCAATACAAATTACATGGTTTCCACGCACCCCTGACACGACATAGAGACAGACACGGTGGCGGAGTTGCTATCTATATACATAAATCACTACCATTTCAAAGACTGAATCAGTTAGAATTGGGTGATGAAGAATGGGTGTGGGCAAAAATTAAGCTGCGAGACACTTCATTATGAATATGCTGTGTATACCTACCACCAAATTTAACAGCTGATAGACTACAACTATTTATTAATAACTTGACCGAATCGGCATGCCAAGCCACAATCCAAAATACATCAGCGACTTTCATATTGGGAGACTTTAATACAGGCAATATTTACCTCGACCACCAATTTGACCGTCACAGTGGCATCACATCTTTCGATCACACACTCAAAGACGTAGCAGACATGTTAAATCTACAGCAAATCATAAACCAGCCCACCAGAATCACCAGCAACTTGCGAGACCTCATTTTCACAACTAACTGTAACAAAGTCATAGACAGTGGTACACTTTCGTCTTTCTCGAATCTCGATCATCTCCCAGTCTACGTGAAAATTGACGCAACGCTACCAACAACAAATGCAGAGCCAACACATGCGGTCATTTGGGACTACTCAAAATTGAACGCTCCCCTTCTCACCAGTCTTCTGTTAAATACTGATTGGACGGGCATATTAAACAATGACATTGACACAGCGACAGATTTATTCGTATCCGCAATACATAAAGCCGCCACTGCTTCAATTCCAATTAGACGCAAAACAATTTATCCACAACAAAAACCATGGATGACTTCCGAATTGAAAAGAAACATCAGAAAGCGTGATAGACTATTTAAAATTGCGAAACAGACACAGACTAACTTTAATTGGGACAGATGGAGATACCAAAGAAACCTAGTGACATCAATAAACAGACGACTCAAGGACGAATATTTACCAAATCAAGTACAAAAATTACTGTCTCAAAAACTTAATCCTTACAAATATCATCAAATACTACGCACCATTACAGGACAAGCACGAGACGACAACATTCCGCCACTTCAAACAGACAATGGAGATATAATCAACGACGACGTCGAAAAAGCGTCATTACTAAACAGTTATTTTGTTGCTCAATCAACACTGAACATTCCAGAGACACAAGAACCCCCACTAAGCAACATACCAGAAGCTCCAACACTAGACAACGTAACTACTTCCGAACAAGAGGTCTTACGTATTATAAATTCACTAGATTCAAATAAATCAACAGGACCCGACGGAATACCAGTTAAATTACTCAAGCTCATTGCCTTATTGAATGCCAAACCACTGTCGCAACTCTTCAATAAATCTTTGACAGAGGGACGGTTCCCGAGCAAATTTAAAGAAGCAGATGTCAAACCAATTTTCAAAAACAAAGGTGATCAAACAAATCGGATCACAAATGCTACCGACCAATCAGCATTCTTTCAGCACTTTCTAAAGTTTTTGAGAAAATTGTTTATAGAAATGTATACGATCACTTCACAGAACATTCCCTTCTCTCCGACAAACAAAGCGGCTACCGACAGCATCACAGTACACAACAACAACTACTGTACTTGACGCACAACCTCTATAAATCACTGCACTTGGGACATGACTTTACTGCGATTTACCTAGACATATCCAAATATTTCGACAAAATATGGCATAAAGGACTACTGTATAAATGCAAAAACGAATTTGGTATCACAGGACGACTGCTAGACTGGTTCACATCGTATTTGAAAGACAGACGACAACGAGTAAAATTACGAGACACCTATTCGACGACGCAAACAATAAATGTCGGCTGTCCGCAGGGATCTGTTTTAGGACCATTACTTGCACTCATTTATTTAAATGGACTCTCGAATCGAACTCAGCATGACATTCTTTTCTTTGCAGACGACACATCTATTTACGCTTCATACGCAAAGACAGACCTACTGACGATGCAACTTTCTCTCCAAAAGGACTTAGACGAAATATCTAAATATGGTCGAGAATGGGCTATCACGTTCAATACAACAAAAACAATTCAAAAAACATTCACACCCAAGCTCCAATACCAATCACCAGCCCTCACCTTTGGAAGTGATCCCATACCAGTTCACGACAATCATACACATCTTGGTATAACCTTCTCTAAAGACCTTCGTTTTCACCAACACATCAAAACTATATGCCGCAAAATAAACATTGTACTTAATCCCCTGTATAAGATAGCAAAATACATACCAAGGCCCATTCTCGACGAAATCTACAAAACATACATCCGACCTCACTTTGACTACTGCGACGCCATCTATGACGGTCACGTCACAGTACAAGACTTGACGAAATTAGAGACACTACAGAACAGAGCTGCCAGACTTGTTACAGGTGGACTTTTCAGGACATCTACTGACAAACTACTCACAGAACTAGGGTGGGATAAGCTGACAACATGACGACGAATACACAGACTGACGTTTTACCACAAATTTAACACTGCAGAACATCTCCCACACTACATCACAGCCATCATCCAAAGCACCCGTGCACAAGACACTCAGACACCTCAGAAACGCAAATAGACACACTACAACCACCAGCAACACATCATCATATAAGAGGTCATTTTTTCCTACAACAATCGGACAATGGAACGAGTTAACACAGGACACACAGCAACTCACGCACACAACCTTCAAAAAACAGATTTGCCAGCAGCTGGGGGCACCTAGTCCGCCTAGCTACTACATTGCAGGTTCACAAAAGGGAAACATCCTTCACGCCCGGCTCAGAATGAACATGTCCCATCTAAATTCCCATTAATTCACAATTCATAAAGCAGACTCACCAGAATGCCGATGCGGACACCATAACGAAAACGTCAGCCACTTCATTCTTACCTGTCCATACTATGAAAATCAACGAAACAGCATGTTCGATAGATTATCCCACACATTATGTATAAACTTCAGACGCATACCTCCAAAACATCAGTTAAACATTTTACTCCAAGGCACAGATCTCAGCGGAGGCGACGGTTCGGCAGCGGCACTCCACTTTCAAAACTTTTTGTTGAGTTCAAAAAGATTTGCCCATCTTTAATACAACTTTCTTTGCATGTACTAACATTTTATATTATATTTACTTCCATTACCATGTTGCCGTTAAAGGTGTTCATTCCTCACATCTCCGGAGAGGTGCTTGGGGGCTTGGGCAACTTCCAATTCCAGTCCTGTGAGCTGTGCCGTGGCGGCGGTCGCAGTTTAAGTAAAACTTTTTTCTAATGATTTAGACTTGGCGCTTTAATTTAAGCATCGCTTTTGCGCCTGTCTGATTTATGTTTTGTATGTTACATGGACTTTATGTTTAATAAACTTGGTTATGATGATGATGATGCTCTTTCCATCCCCCATCCAACCGCTTAGGGTTCCACTGCGTCTCTGCTCCCACTGACCCTGCCCCTCCCCCGGCCCCTGGGGTTCCACTGAGTCTCTGCTCCCACTGACCCTGCCCCTCCCCCGGCCCCTGGGGTTCCACTGCGTCTCTGCTCCCACTGACTCTGCCCCTCCCCCGGCCCCTGGGGTTCCACTGTGTCTCTGCTCCAACTGACCCTGTCCCTCCCCCGGCCCCTGGGGTTCCACTGTGTCTCTGCTCCAACTAACCCTGCCCCTCCCCCGGCCCCTGGGGTTCCACTGAGTCTCTGCTCCCACTGACCCTGCCCCTCCCCCGGCTCCTGGGGTTCCATTGCGTCTCTGCTCCCACTGACCCTGCCCCTCCCCCGGCCCCTGGGGTTCCACTGCGTCTCTGCTCCCACTGACCCTGCCCCTCCCCCGGCCCCTGGGGTTCCACTGCGTCTCTGCTCCCACTGACCCTGCCCCTCCCCCGGCTCCTGTTCCCCTCCGCAGAGGTGCAGCAGATCGCGTACCGGCCGGACGCGCCGGCCGACGACGCCATGGTGTTCCGGCACTACAGCGCCGACCAGCAGGTGCTCGGCCGCAGCATGGAAGACTGGCTGCGCTTCTCCGTCTGCTACTGGCACTCGTTCCGCGGCACGGGACTCGATCCGTTCGGCGGCGCCACCATCGTCCGCCCTTGGGATGACGGGTCGGAGAGTCTCGAGAACGCCAAGCTACGCATGCACGCGGCGTTCGAGTTCTTCTCCAAACTCGGTACGACGGTGATGTGATGCAGTGGGATGCTAGGAGATGCGGTGGTGTGCTGGAGGAAGCTGATGCGTGGTCTGTGTGCTCGCGCACCTCAGCGTGATTTAGGATTCCACAAACATCGTACAATCAATACTGAGCGTATGTTTGCAGAACATCATGTGCTTAGTTGTCATATCGAGGCAGATTTTCATTGCAGAGTCATCTGAAGAAACTGTACTCGATAGTGCGTCCTTCTACTTATGTGCGCCGTTTAAAATAATTATAATTGGCGAATTAATACGTACGAGCGAAGTAAGAACTCGAACTCATATGATCAGAAAATAGGTATATTTTGCTGATCTGTCAACAAATACGCACTTATCGCTCCTAAAAAATGGGTTGCGATATGGAGCACATGTGGTTTTGGTTTGGTTTTGATAGCACTAGAGACGACATGCCCTAGCCTCTGACCCTCTGTCAACAGGTAACAGGTACTGGACATTCCACGACCGTGACATCGCGCCAGAGGGCGCTACGTGGCAGGAGACTAACGGAAACCTGGACGAAATGGTGAAGCTGGCGGCGCAGCTTCAGAAGCAGCACGGCATCAAACTGCTCTGGACCACCTGTAACCTTTTCTCACACCCCAGGTAACAGCAGTTGCTACGGGGTACTCCACCTACAGTCCGATGTTTTATAGGTACGTAATAATTGTGTATAATTCGAAGTGACAAAAAGTTACGCTGTTGTCAAGTACCTATATCTTTCTCCTCGAATACCGACACTTCTATGATCTATAGTGATACCTTGAGCTTGATTTTTGAAGAGCCAAAATGGGCTTTTTGGAGAGCCAAAAATGGCCGTGGCAAAAACTTCAGGAAATTCAGGGATCCTACACATTACTAAATACTCCCTAGTTCTGACTACCTTTCCCGGAGCAATGTCTGCCACACTGCCCACCGCTCCACCCATCGCAGGGTAACACCCCTCGCCCTGGGCCTCAGGTACATGAACGGAGCCGCCACCAACCCGGACGCGCACGTGTTCGCCTGTGCTGGTGCCGCCGTCAGGAAGGGACTGGAGGTGGCTCACAAGCTGGGCGCCGAGAACTTTGTGTTCTGGGGCGGCCGCGAGGGCTTCCAGACGCTGCTCAACACCGACATCAGCATGGAGCTGCAACACATGGCCAACTTCTTCCGCATGGCCGTCGGTGAGAAGGCTATGGGAGGAGAGAGGGCTCACGGTTACAGAAGGCAGATGTGTGGTCTGTGGACGTAGGTCGTCATGGCAACAACTTAGGCGTGTTGTATTGCATGAAATATGTGCTAAGTGCAAAACAAAAACGAGAATGGTTTGATTTATTGATTATATTATTTTTTAATTGATCTGCAAACCGTTTCTCTTTTGGTTTAAGAATATATGTATGTATATTCTTGTCTTATATTCTGACTCCTCCCCTAACCCGGTCTTTGCTATGCCTGATCGCTGCCTCCGTTTGACCCTGTCTGTTCACTGTCTGACCGTGTCTGCATGGGCGTTGGAAGCGGAGGGGGGGGGGGGGGGGGGGGGGGGGGGGGGGAGGGGGGGGACGCGTCCTCCCAACATTTTCAGGTTTTAACATTACGCCTATGGGCGTTGCATGAAAAGAACCGACTTCAAAATGCCTCCGCTTCCCCCTTCCCCCCCCCCCCCCTTCGGAAGGTGGCGACGCCTTTGCATGTCTGCCTTCTGTCTGACCCGTTCGCCCTCTGTCTGACCCTGCGGGACCTCCTTCTGACCTTTCCTCCACCAGCCTACAAACAGAAGATCGGCTTCAAGGGTCAGCTGCTGATCGAGCCGAAGCCGAAGGAGCCCACTCGCCACCAGTACGACTACGACGCCATGACAGTCATCGCCTTCCTGAAAACCTACCAGCTGGACAAGCACTTCAAGCTCAACATCGAGCCCAACCACACCATGCTGGCCGGACACAGCAGCGAGCACGATGTCGTCATGGCCGCGGCGTGAGTAGGAAATCTCAAATCAGACACGTTTTCAGAGCATTAAGAATTTAGTGTGAAAATGGTACCTACTAGTGGTGTTCAACAGCGGAATAAAGGGGTGAAATGGTACATTTGAAACGGCGTCTAGCAAACATCGGCTCATGTTAAGTCCAGAACGACGTAACACATCGGTCTAACCGAGGCGCCGGCACACTGACGCCCTCTATAGCCGAGGCGCCGGCACACTGACGCCCTCTACCTTCCACAGGATGAGGATGCTCGGCTCCATCGACGCCAACACCGGCTCCCCTGACCTCGGCTGGGACACGGACCAGTTCCCCATGGACGTCAAGGCGGCCACCATGATCATGAAGACCGTCATCGAACAGGTAAGCACCAGGATATCTCTACTTCAAGGGCGACTTTTCAGATAACTGATGAGGTAAAAATCTAAACTTCATGGTTTTGCTCGTTCTTTATCACCGTCTTCTCGATAATTTTGATCAGGCTAGTTTAAAAACAGATACATAATTCATATCACTGCACTTGAAGCACAACTTCATGATATCCTTAGTTGTGCTTGACCTAGTGTTGTGTGATCGACTTAAGTCTGCCGAGCCAGTTCGTATTCAAAACGCCCTCACTGACTGAGTGGCATGCTACCCTGGCCCTGGCATCCTCTAACATTTCCGCTGTTTGTGACAACACAGGGTGGACTTCAGCCAGGCGGGCTCAACTTTGACGCCAAGGTGCGCCGCGAGTCGACCGACCCGCGTGACCTGTTCATCGGCCACGTGGGCGCCATGGACACGATGGCGCGCGGGCTGAAGGCGGCGGCCCGTCTCGTCCAGGAGGGCACCCTGGCCAGGCTGTGCAGCAGCGCTACAGCTCCTTCAAGACCGGGCTGGGACAGAAGGTAAGTCGACTGTTCTGAAGGAGTATTGTTCATACCGATGAGGTTCCTGCTGTATGTATTTACGGGGGTTTGCTGGGGTTATATACCTGTTGTATTCACAGGGAATTCAGGGGATTAACCCGCGAGTCACTTGGGGGGGGGGGGGGGTAGCCCCCCCCTCCTTAGGAATATTATAAATATCTCAATAACTAATGCAGATATCGACAAACTTTCAGTACCTTTCCGGGCATCATGTTAACACCTTTTGAGCAAAAATGAAGCAATTTCGTCAGAAATAGTTTGAGATATAGTGAATTTAGTGACGTCACTAAACACGATTTTGACACCAAAATCAGCTAAACTTTGCCAGGCCGTACAAATGCCGCATTTGAATCAAAATGCAATCGAAAAACGGTGAACGGTAGAAAATTGCAAGCGCTACAAACCTGCATCTCGACATTTCGAAAATGTTGGGTTTTAACCCCATAAATTGCATTTTTTTTAAAATGCTCACAAAATCAAATTTTTCAAAGATATTAAAAACGGAATATTTGTCAGATAACGACATATGGGCAACTACCATACCAAATTTTAAAATTATATCATCTTTTTTGACTGACATGGCATATAAAGTATGGGTAAATCATGACGTCATATTTTGAAATTGAGTTTTTTGGCTTTTATTGACCAGATACAGACAAATAAATGCCAGCACTGTATTTTTTTTAGATAAAACTGATATAGAAACATGTTTTCTTTCATTTCGATTTATCAATTTCAAATTTTGACCTTCCGTGACCTGAACTTGACCTGAACTTGACACTAACTTCACGTAAATGAAGTCAGGTTGTAAAATGACTATCACTATCGAATTATAGGCGTAAAAGCATCCATAAAACATGTGCTGCATGACCTCTTGTAAATATTTTGTGTGTAGTGACCTTTTGTGACCTGATCTTGACCTTAATCTTTTCCAAAAATCTCACTTTAGCTCATGTTGGATATGTATCATACTTTTGACAGCACTTTGGGTGATTATAGGCGCAATTGAAGACCATGGATGGCAAGTATTGTACATTAACTCAAATACCTCGATTTTGACGTTTGACTTGACTTTGACCTGACATGTGACCTTAATTTGACATGTTTAAGTGTGCCTTAGGTTTATCTCATTGAGTGCTTTCGAATGCTGCCTTGCGCGTCCCGCTGCGATAATTGGTTCAGAAGATACCAGGGGGCTGAACCCCCCCCCCCCCCCCCCCTCCCAGTGAGTCGTGTTACAGAATATACCCCAGTGATTGCCGGTTTAAGGGCATGCAATGGTCATATTTGACCGAAATGCCTACAATAAAACACTACAACAGGGGATTCACAGTCGGGTGTTGTGCAGGAGGTCGAGGGAGCTATTGTTGGTTGTACAAAGTACACAAACCACAGAAATTCCCAACCACAACCCCGACTGTCTCTGGAGAGGGCCGAGTGTGTGTTATGGTGAAGTTCAGTCCCTCATCGTGTGACCCAACCTGTTTCCATTGCCAGAACACCCACAATACGGCTACAGTGAAGGCCACTTTATGACCTGGTTGTTTCCATTCCCAGAGCACCAACAATACGGCTACAGTGCAGGTCACTTTATGACCTGGTTGTTTCCATTCCCAGATCACCAACAATACGGCTACAGTGAAGGTCACTTTATGACCTTGTTGTTTCCATTCCCAGATCACTAGCGGCACTGCCACACTGGACGACTGTGAGGCCTACGTCATGAAGCACGGCAACCCCTCAGTCACATCCGGCCAGCAGGAGCAGTACGAGACCATCTTCAACCACTACGTGCACGATCGCCATTGAACGTGCCGGCGCCATGGCCAGTGAAATGCACAAATGAGGGACCCGACTCTGAAAGTATAATTGCACGCACTACGGTGGAAATGTTGCACACGATCAATAAAAGCAATGGAACATAGTTTGTTTTAGAATAAGTTAGAAATATGGAATGGTTACCGTAAGAGAGTATCAGCCAATCCCATCAAGCCTATCACATCGACATCAGCACAGTCGTAAATTAATTTGGATTAATTATTTACGTAAAGCGCTATTTTGTTTTTGTTAATGTACCCTGTGCTTCGTTCCCTGTCTCGGTTCAATCACAGGCTCGTAGCAAGCTCAGACACAACTGTATTCAGTACTCTGTGTTCTGTATTCAGTGTTCTGTACAAAGAGAATAAGGTAGCGTCGTTATACACAAAGCAGTATGAGCGGGAAGATGAGGCGAGGCAACTATGGCGAGCAAGATACATTTGGGAGAGTTAAACTACTGCCAAAGTGTGAAGTACGTGGCTAGCAAACCACGTAACATCCTTCTGCTTTAAGTCCTCGAGTCCTAGAGGTCGAGCCTTTTAGGGGCACGAACGGCTCTCCCGGATCGGGTGCACAGGGGCGCGTCGCGAGTCAAGTCCGGCACTCCCCCACCGACGCACATCACGCGCGCACGCAGCATAGCCCAAATTCCACGCGGCACCGTACGACGGAATCGGAGCCGCTATCTATGCAAGTAGCGTTAAAAAACCGATCGAACAGAACTTGCAGGTTTTGCAATGTTATAGACGAGATTAAAGTTAGATAATTACAATTTTAGGTCATAGCCCGCAGGCGGGAAAAGAATACAGGAGTTTCCTCCAAAACTTCTGTGTAGGGAATTCAACTCGGTTTCCTCTTAAAAAAGTCGAAACTTGGACTGCGGTGCGGGAGAGGGTGTGGCGCGTGTGCCGTGTGCGTCGGTGGGGGCAGTGCCGGACTTGGCCTGAGGTACGGGAGAGGGTGTGGCGCGTGTGCCGTGTGTGTCGGTGGGGCAGTGCCGGACTTGGCCTGAGATGCGGGAGAGGGCGTGGCGCGTGTGCCGTGTGTGTCGGTGGGGCAGTGCCGGACTTGGCCTGAGATGCGGGAGAGGGCGTGGCGCGTGTGCCGTGTGTGTCGGTGGGGCAGTGCCGGACTTGGCCTGAGATGCGGGAGAGGGCGTGGCGCGTGTGCCGTGTGTGTCGGTGGGGCAGTGCCGGACTTGGCCTGAGGTGCAAGACAAACGAAAAAGTGCTGTGTTCTCGGCATTCTATGGACAATTCCCTGCACATTTCTTTGTGGTTGCTTGAGGATACAAATTAAAATATCTGTCATCTATTCACGTTTCAAAACAGGCCATGCATTTTTGCACCCTAAGCAAGTGTGTGGGTAACACCGCCACCGGTGATGTTAGTGCTTTTATTCATGTTTTGAATTCAATTGCGCAGATATTCGTGTTTGTTGGATACAAACTGTGTCTGAGCATGCCTGGTCGATACGGTATATCAAGCAGTGGGAGTTGAAATAAATGCTAATTTTCGATTTCATGATCTTTTTGTCGCAAAAGACACAAATAGCTTAAGTTCAGACCAAAAGACAAATAAGAAACTTAAGAAGACACATATTATGCTATTGTTGGATACCTACACGGTATTTTTCCTATGTATTGCTTGCATGGTAGGTAGTAGGCGAATGTATTGATTATATTGCTAGCACTGACCCAAACAAAACCTCTTGTTAAAGACTTGTTGCTGCATATTTCATTGCTGCATATTTCATGTGTCCAGCCCTCACACAAATGCAAATTGAAGCTACAGTTCATTCTTGCCTCTGACAACCTCAACACAGTACATACAGATGTCTTCCCTCTTGTTCGAGTTCTTCTGTATAGCTTTTCTGTTCTCGCTTCTTTTCCAGTTTTCTTTTTTAGCTTCAGATATTTCCCCTCTTTTAGCCTCCTGTTCACTGATCCAACAATCTGTTCTGTCCGTCTTATGGGGCAGCACCGCCACCCATGGCGGTGCTTCCCACAACAAAGATGACAGAAGAGGCACAGGCGGAGAAAAAACCGTGTGTTGTTCCCTCAAAATGTCCAAGCTGGTCAAATCCCTTCGATTTAAAAGACGAGCAAATGTACTGCTTCACAAAATATCATTGAATAGCTGCTGCGAACTGCCAGTTACTTACAAGAGAGGTACTTTATATTTAAACTGCCAAATGGCGAGCTAAAATATAAGGAAATATTCGCGAGAAGCACCTGCCGCCACGTTTCCGTGCTCGCAGACTCAGAAATGGCGGATATTTGCATATCGCCAACCGATAGTTTCGTCATTAGAGGGGATGGCGGGGTTCCCACGAGCGGTGCTACCCCGCTTCCCCTATACCTTAAAGGGATATTGCCACCTTCCGGAGGATTTCTAAAAGTAACTTAAATGAATGGTGGGGATCAACAATCATGTATGCTCAAGCTTAAACTTGCTCCTGCAGCACCTAACTCAGTGTATCGGCAAAGCATTTTGTATTTATTTCTGACTCCAAAACGTTGGTCCTAGCTGTGCTCAGTATTGATCCATGATGGCCGCTCTCATCCAGTTTGGCTGTGGAATTGGCGCCCGCCAAAAGCCGAAGCGTCCCGAATTCGCCGAGACTTAACCTTGAAAAGTCTATCTGTGTTATAAGGTATAGGTCACATAACTCCTACGGTCCCAAAGTCGAGCCATAGCAATTCTTGCTGATTTATTATGAAAGAGGCTAAGGATGTTGAAAATGTAATTAACTGCATACGCTTTTTAATTTTAAAGTGCACTGACGGAATGGTGATGTTGAGTTTGCAACATTCAAAAGAAAATAACAGTCCGCAAAGAAGTGATTCTAAATAGTAATGTGGCGACTCCAATTTTACGAATGCTTGGCAAGCATGAGTGGTGCAAATTTATTTTTTTATCTAATGGGGAGAGTTTCGGGAACCAAATTTTGCAGGTGAAATTGGACACGCTTAATCGACCGATACACACCAAAAACTCCATATTGGCCTGCGAGGTGGCAATGTCCCTTTAACACGGCGGTTGTTTTGTACCCGTATTCCGTAGTAGGAAAATACTATTTGCGATCCTCCCTATTGTAGACAGGCAGACTTGTAAACAGTCAATGGGCGCCACATAGCCTAGTAGCTGCGGTGCCACCCAAGTCATCATCATCATCATGGTAAACGGTCACATCAACGGGCTCGGAGAGGGCCCCGATGCAGGACACGGCGTATTGACTGCATGAGGGCAAAAGTTGAGTTCGCTGACGCAAACTTCTACACGTTTTG